>JAEMWC010000164.1:1040000-1127500 GCA_016490735.1 Pachyseris speciosa | reverse complement strand
CATCGTGGTTTCAATTGATAGCTGAGTTAATCATTAATTTTGTCTCACGATTGAGTCACAAAGATGTGGATTGCGACGTTTCGACTGCTATACTACTGGTCTTCATCAGGCAATGGTGTCGACTGGCTGCATGTGAGTATAAGAAGCACGGTGGCTGGTGGTGATTGGTGCGTTTCGATCCTCGCTTAGGCTGTTATTGATTGGAGAATTTTGATCCTTGTCGTTCAGACTAGAAATTGTTCCCTCAGCGGTTTGCTTTGGTACTGATGGGCTGTTGTGTTGTTTGATCGTGGGCATCCACGCTTCAGGAATTTCAATTCCACTGTCCCTGTTGATGTTGTTAGGGTGAAGTCTTATGTGAATAGCTTCTTTAACCCTATGGGTGTACCAGTGTGGGTCTCGGTCAGTAAATTTAACTTCATCCCAGAGCAGCTAATGTCCAGTCGTGTTGCTATGAAACGGCGGAGGATTGGGTTCGAGCAAGCCGTATGTCTCTATCGTGTTCCTTAATCCGTTCATGCATGGATCTCTCTAATATAAACCTTACCACATTCGCAAGGAATCTTGTAGACCACTCTGTCTTGTTTTGCTGGATCGACAATGTGATCTAAGAGTTGTGTCAGATCTGAAAACAGTCCATATGCCTTGTTGTTGTAGGCAATGGTGAAGAGCCTCCGATGTACATGTACAGTGCCTTTGACATATGGCAGACCACAGTAGATTTCATTTTGGGTTCAGGTTCAGTAGATTTTCATTTTGGGTTCAGGTTCTATCATGTAACATTTCTTTATAAATCAATGCACAAGCGCTTATGGTAGTGCGACGTCGAATTTAACCCATTGACTACCAGCCATTTTTACGTTTTCTGAGTGATTTTCCACCTGTAAATGATCCATAGCATTCGTGACTCCTTATTTGAAACTACCATGGAAAAGTGGTGCTGTCCTAAGGCACTGGAGGCTCAAGGTTTCTAAAAACGTCATTCTGACGTATCTATTTTTCATCCGTGAAGCAACAACAATGGCCCAAGTTCGGTCTGCTTGCGATTTTTGCTAAGTTTACAGCCATTTTTCATCTTTAGTGGCTGCCTGATGAGCATCATTAAGCGTGACGGTAGCTAAGAGTCCACTTTCTCAAAGAATCGAGCAAGGTGATGTACTTTGTTGTCGAATTTGACTTGTTACTCGATGAACTGGGAATTTGGCCGGTTGGACACTTAGTACCTTTGGGACTCGACTGTTGATGAATTTCTCGACCTACTGCCACATAATTTATTTTGGAATTTGTGAGCACTGAAGATGACCACAAGCAGGAAATTTTGGTGGTAGGTCGAACTGGCTATGTGAAAGAATTGGGGGAAGGAATGGGTGCTGTCAAAAATTCTTGTTACTTCCCAGCATGCAATGCAGTCAAGATGATGAAAATGGCAGAACGGCCCGAATGCACTGGAACAAAAGGCTGTATCTACGCTCGGGAGAAGAATATGAACAAAAAAAGTCATTTCTAAGCTAGAACAAGGACTGAATTTTGTTATGATGGTTGAAGTTTGATTTTTCAACAATGATTTCTTTAAAAAACGTAAAGGGAAAAGGGGCATTTTCGTTGTTTGTCTTTGACGTTAAAAACGGTCAGTTTCGTTCTTGTCCAAACTCAAAAGGCCATATTTTCTAAAAATCACTACGTTTCTTGCATTTATTGGATATACAAATTTAAAGGACATTCCTTTTCGTGCTCACAACTGACAGTTAAGGCAATATTCGTGTGGTTGAGAAAGTTGCAATGTTTTGGAGCATGGGAGTCTTGTGCGGCCGGTTTTGGCCGGCACAGGTGCCAATGGGTTAAATAAGTGTTTTTGCTCTAAATTTCTGAAGGTTCCTGGTTTGATAATATGATTTCCTGAAACCTTGTTTTGTCTGTATCAGAGGTAATTTAACTTAGTTTTCGTCATTTCTCTGTCCTTGATTCTTGTTTGCATGTTCACTCACGTATTCCTGCACTTCTAAAATAGTTTTCTTTTGTATGTTTTCACTGTTTTGTTTAAAATAATTAGGCCAACAGTTATTTGCGTTTTAAGAACATTTGGGCAACCGTCTGGATAAAAAAAACTTATCATTCACCCCCCCCCCCCCCCCCTTTGGATTTTCCTGGGGCTTTGACCCCCCAACCCTCTGGAATTTCCAACTTCCTCTGTGGTGGGGGTATGGATATTTTCTCGAAACACACATTTATAAAATGTCCTGGAGATTGTGTAAAACAATGAAAGAAGTAAATGCTTCTGTCAGATTGTTTTTGATGTACTGATATCAGCTTAAGAACAACTTGGTCAGGATTTTGCCGAAACTATGTTTTGTTTTCCCCTGCAGCACCTGGGTTCTTTTCCTCCGTAGACATGCTAGATATTGGAACTCTGAGAACAATGGGTGAGCTCTTATTGCAATTTATTTGTGTGTTATTAGCAGGTTCAACAAAATTATTCATGAATATGTTGGAGAATTCTCTTGAGTTCTTCAGCCAAGGTTATTGTTTTCAAGGTTAGGATTAATATTTCCTTCTTTAGTTCAGCTAGTACACAAAACATTGGCGCAAGTTTGTGCTCATGTTTTTTGTGTTATCATTGCTTGCTTTTTCTTTTAAGTTCTGATTGAAGCACATCTGGATGACTGTGAAATTTTGAAGTGGCTGTCAACAACTTATCAGAATTGAGTACTTTTGTTGAATGAACATTGAAATTAAAGAGTGTGAATGATATATGAAATAAATCATACATGAACTGCAGAAATGAAATTGAAATTGAAATTCATTTGAAATTAAAGAGTTGCACAGTACAATAGCGTGCTGCTGTATAAGAAGTACAGATCTACTCTCATTAGTTCACAATTTAACAGTGATAGCTATTATATATGAAATCTGTCATTGATTACTCTAGTACTGTTGTCTATAGACGTACATGTAAGGTGCTTGTTTTCTTTACTAATATAGATGAACCCAAAAGTATTGGATTCACAAGCAAGTTCATATTTCTGTAAGTATTTCTTTTCACTTTCCACTCAATCTAAATGTTACCTAGTTTTAAGTTTCTGATTTAATGGGCCAGCCACTGTCAATCTTTAGAGAACTGAGATTAAGTAAACTGTCAATGAAAAATCTGGTCGTCTTTCAGCCATTTTCACACTTGAAGTACACTGTAGCTTACTAATTTCATGGTAGTGATGCCATGCATACCACAGAGTTCTCCTGTCTGTAGACACTGTACTGGCTCACTTCATGGTAACAGAAGTTGTCTATACATCTTTAAAGTGTCTCAATGTTTCTCTTCATTATGTAATTACGTTACAGGCAGTATATGTAGAGCCACCAAACAGTGCATTGTTCATTAGTTTCACAGTAAGTATGATATTTTTCTTTCAACTTTATTGCCATCCTTAATATGGACATATCTCATATTGGACATTTAATTGTGAACACAAGGTTGACTAATTGTTTGTCATGACTAATTGTTTGTCAGTGACCTAGTCACAGTACGGGAAGTAGAGAAGTGTTGTTTTCTTCAGGCCGAGGAACAAAAAAAGCAGAAAATGTTTTTATAACACACATCTGGTAGTCTGGGTGCTAGTGTGCAGGGTTAGGTCACATGGTTTGTTGTGTTGTGTGGTTTGGCTTGGCATGGCTCTCACTTGTGTGTAAGAACAATCTTTTTCTTTGAGTTTCCTGCTTTGCTGGTAGGCATCATAAAGAGGAGAGTGCTTTAACAACCTCCATCACTAGTTCTGCAGTTGAATAACCAGAAACACAACTTGTTTCTAAGGTCTATAGACTTTGGCATGACTCACATAAAGGCTGCAAATCTGTATTGTGGCAGGAATTAATGAGAACTACACTGAAATGTAGCTGCACTAAGAAGGTAAAAATTTAAGGTCTCAAATAATCTCTTTGTAATTATTAAATTGTATTCCGTTTATTTGCTACTCAGCCGACGCTCCTAAAGCCAGGGTCAACAAAGTACATCAAAATAGCAACAGTAATATATTCTGGTAAGAACAATTCAATTGGTGCTATTGTGTTTTAGTATCATACTGATCAATCTCCTGTGCTCAGTTAGTAAATTAATTTTAAGTGATTCTGATTTGTGTCATCTCTCTTAGCTTTTGATGTGAAAAGAAGCAGACAAGAAACTGGAAAAATAATAATAAAAACAAACAATAAAATAACACCCAGGCTAGAAATTCCATATCAAGTCAACATTCTCCAGGGGTAAGTTAGTTAGTATTATACACTTAATTTATGGTCCCGAAGGAAACAGTTAGTTTTGTACATCAGGACTTGAGGGAAAACAAAATAACTACAGTTTCCTGATAAAGGACCATACAGTGAAATGCTTTTATAAGACTTTAACTTCAACAATTGCAACAAAACAAACAATTTAGTCATGCACTGATCATGTGCTGTTGTATGCAGCATGGGAAACAACTGCACATAACCTGAAGAATCAACCAATCACAGTGCTCGTTTTGTTGAGTGAAAGTCTAGGTATATAACAATAAATAACATTGATGGTGTAATAGACCATATTCGTATTCTCAGTATTCAATTGGATCTAGCACAAAGTGGAGGCTCTTGTGGGGGAAATGTTTACATAAATTATGCCTTGTGTGCACACATGTCCCACCTCATTACATGTACAGAGAATACGAATATTTAACAATAATATTATTATCCTGTGAAATCACATGGAATATCACCTGATACTAAGCCGACAAGGCCGGAGGCAGAGTGGGATAAAATTGGGATCTTCTGCAAGATTGAGCAGGATAATAATTATCCTGCTCAATCTTATCCTGCTCAATCTTAAACAATTATTGTTTTATTATTCAACACACTGATAACAAAGCACAATTTACTGAGTTTATTGCTGAAAAAAATGGGGATAAAACCGCAATTTTTCTCCCTGACACACGAAATTACATATATCGCTGGATATCTGTTGTGTGCATGCGATGTATATTGAGTGCAATGTGACCATATTTAGAAATTGTTATGATATGATGAATAAGAAACAATTATTCACCGAAGTGGAGGTAAATATTAATATCCACCACTTTCACCAACACTGGGGTGAATAATAATATTGTCGTAGTATATACCACACAAGCTGAATAATTAGCAGACCAAAACATTACTTTATGTACGTGTGACAATATACTGACAAGCAGTCCGAAATAATTCGTGAAATCTTGTGTGCCTGTTGCTCAGAGGTGCATGTAAATAGAACTTGCTAATCACCTCTGAGTTAATCAACCAGAGTGCGCGAAAAGCACTATTCACTTGTGTGGTATATACTAATAAGGTCTATTAATGTACTGCTAGAAGATCTCTGAGTCATACAGTGAAATCCTGAACATAGAATGTCTGAAATCTTTGAAACAGGCTATGAGACAGTGGTTTTCAATTAAGTGTCGTAAAACCAAAATCAGCTGAAAGTAATTACTCTGACCAATCACAACAAATGCAAACAGCACAATGAGCCCAACAGAATACAAAGCAATTACATGTTGCCAGTGCAAAGTACAGGAAAATGCACACGTGCAAGTCACAATTGGTTTTGGCTCTTCTTCTCATTGGTTGTGAAAGTGGCGTGAGTTTTCCTAGCCAATCACAGCGAAGCAATGCAAAACCAAAGAAAAACCAGAATTACTTTCGACACTCAATTGAAAACTGCACTAAATGATAATTTTATCATGTATTATTATACATGTTTGCATTTTTGTAATGTGCATAGATTTGTAAGACTCATTAAAAGACCATATTGAATATAATTAGTGACAGATCTGAAACAAGTGCTAAATATAGAGTGGGACTTGCATCTGTCACAGAAATGTTAAGTGGCTGTTAACCCATTGGCACCCGTGCCGGCCAAAACTGGCCGTAAAAAACTCCCATGCTTCAAAACATTGCAACTTTCTCAATCGCACAAATATTGCCTTAACTGTTAGTTGTGAGCACGAAATGGAATGCCCTTTAAATTTGGATATCCAATAAATGCAAGAAACGTAGCGATTTTTACCAAATATGGCCTTTTGAGTTTGGACAAGAACAAAACTGACCGTTTTTAATGTCAAAGAGAAACCACAAAAATGCCCCTTTTTGCCTTCATGTTTTTTAAGGAAATCATCACCGAAAAACCAAACTTCAACCATCATAACGAAATTCAGTCCTTTTTCTAGCTTAGAAATGACTTTTTTTGTTGATATTCTTCTCCCGAGCGTAGATATAGCCTTTTGTTCCAGTGCATTCAGGCCTTTCTGCCATTTTCAACATCTAGACCACATTGCATGCTGGGAAATGACGAGAATTTTTGACAGCACCCATTCCTTCTCCCAATTCTTTCACATATAAACTAAGTCTACAGCCACTCCGACCTACTGCCAAAAATTCCTGCTTGTGGTCATCTTCAGTACTCAGAAATTCCAAAATATGTGGCGGTAGGTCGAGAAATTCATCAATAGTTGAGTCCCAAAGGTACTAAGTGTTCGACCGGCCAAATTCCCAGTTCGTCGAGTAACAAGCCAAATTCAACAACAAAGTACATCACCTTGCTCGATTCTTTGAGAAAGTGGACTCTTAGCTACCGTCACGCTTAATGATGCTCATCAGGCAGCCGCTAAAGATGAAAAATGGCTGTAAATTTAGCAGAAATCGCAAGCAAACCGAACTTGGGCCATTGTTGTCACTTCACGGATAAAAAATAGCTACATCAAAATGACGTTTTCAGAAACCTTGAGCCTCCAGTGGCTTAGGACAGCACCACTTTTCCCTGGTAGTTCAAATAAAGAGTCAGAATTGCTATTCATCGTTTATAGGTGGAAAATCACTCCAAAAATGTAAAAACAGCCGGTAGTCAATGGGTTAAGGATGTAATTTGAGCTTGCAAAATGTAAATATAATGTGCATTTGATCATGTATGTCATGGAAAATCATGCAATCTAAGTATTAATAATAATAATGATGATGATAATAGTTATAATTAGTATTATTATTATTATAAAAATAAGTAGTTATACAGTAATGGGTTGCACAGGCATAAAAAGCCGAGTGCCGAGTGCCTGTACATGTACAGTGTACGTTCAGCTTGTTATGTTCACACTCATCACTTCATCCCTCTTTTTCAAGTACAAAACTTGAATTAAATTTAAGTCCACATGTACAGGTATACGATTTGCAGAAGTTTGGAAAGCTTTTCTTTTAAGAGAAATTATATACACAAATAGTTAACACATTTTTACTTTAATGAAAACGTTAGGCTTGTGGGATGTGGCTGGAGTGACAAAGATACTTCACAAATTAATGTGATTAAGTAAGCTGAAGCCACTCTAAGGGCACTAAGGCCACAAGGTAGCGGGCATTACCCCTTAATTCTACCAAAGCAAAGATTGAGCCCAAGCATTAGCAGCCATGGACAGCTGTTTCGGCCTTGTTAGGCCTCATCAGCATATTGATATGTGGGTACTTGAGCCTGGGTATTAGCATGGACTTAGAGTTCGCAGATTCCATGTTGCCGTGCATCTGTTCAGTAATAGATCACAGATGACGTCAAAATGTGATAAAAACAAAGAAGTGGCACATGAGCCGTAGGCGAGTGTGTCACTGATGTTTTTACCACATTTTGACGTCTTCTGTGATTTATTACTGAACAGACGTACGCAACATGGAATCTATTTGTTTTATATAATAAAGAAACAAAATACAAGCAAAAAACTTATTTATTTTCACATTTCTGGAAAAAAAGTGGGTCGTGACGATGTAATCTGTGTATCTGTCCTGTTATAGATCATAGCTAAGAACCAATCACAACATGCAAACTATTCACCTTATTATATAATAAATTTTATATAGGTGCTAATGCACACAGGGTAATGGTTGATAGAAGAACCCTTGGTTGTTGGGGTAAATTTATGCCCTTTGTTCCTGAAGTGAAAAATGAAGTTAACCCATTAGCCTCATTTGTGCATCATGCTCCTTACTTAATGTCAGCTGTTAAAACTGGACACTTTTGGTGAGTGTTAATTTCTAAACAGGTTCATTCAAATTGTTGGGTTTCAAGGATATACTTCCTTTTCACCCATCACTGGCATTAATTGAACCTAATGCTGTATTAACAAAAGAGCAGGCTGTATAAATTATGTCCATTGCTTGACCAACCATTTTATTCATGGTCTAACTTTGTTTTTAGGGGCTTGGTTGGTGTGGGCCCTAATCATTTAACCCAGTGACAGTCTAGTTTTTTCTATCTCTCCATGTTATCACCAGACTTGTACTACATAATTATAATTATTTTGCAAGCCAACCTTGACAGCTCATTCTTTTTTCATTAGTAT
Source organism: Pachyseris speciosa (assembly GCA_016490735.1). Taxonomy (NCBI): domain Eukaryota; kingdom Metazoa; phylum Cnidaria; class Anthozoa; order Scleractinia; family Pachyseridae; genus Pachyseris; species Pachyseris speciosa. The sequence goes on along the minus strand of JAEMWC010000164.1, from coordinate 1,119,128 downwards.
GCTGTGGATGGATTGGAGGAAGATGTAGTTGATTATGGCACAGTGGGAACAGGGGAGAATAGAAAAAAGTTCTTAAAATCTTCAACAATAATCCAATAGAGTTATGTATTGGACTTGTTTGGATTTACAGTGGAGTCTGGGTCTGTTGAGGAATGGACTCCTTTCTTGGACTTGGACTCGTACTGGACTCATACTGTTTCTTTCATACATTGTAAATTTTCTGTTGGTGCTTATTAATAAATAAATTGCTGGTTTATGACAACTAGTATTTAGTGGCATCTGTTTCTTTTGCAGGTCACTATCTACAGAATAGAATGTGATCTTCAGTTTGCTAAAATTAGACCAATAGAAAGCAAATTTAACAATGAAAACAAACAGTCTAAAGGGAACAACACCCTATCCAGCTCCTCTGATCAACCAGTGAATGGCCAGGCAGAGGACAGCAAGGTAACAGTATAATGTCATTTCTTATCATTTATTAACAAAGTAGCTGATGGACGTTTGTTCAGAAAACAACCAATAACTTTGCACTTTGTCACCCAGCCATTTGTTTATGTGATAATTGAAACTCTCCATTTTCGTTTTCCGCTTTGCAGCTATCATGGTCGTCAAATGCTGTACCATATCTTTCAATTTTATCTCCTGTGGTTTAACCGAAAAAGATGCTAGTGTTTTCCATTAGTGAACTAAAAAATAAAGCATACAATATTTTTTTAATGAATATTTAACAACTATTCACCAAAGTGGAGGTGGCTAGTGGTGGATATTCACGGCGAGGTAAATATCCACCTCTAGCCACCGACACTGAGGTGAATAGGTGCTTTAGTATAATACTAAAACAGTGAGATAATATACACCAAAAAAAATTGATTTTAGTTCATATATTCCAGCAACGATTGCAATATTTTCCCGCGCGCAAAGGACTGAAACAACAAGCCGCCCGTTTTCTCGCTGACAGATAAAATTTATGAAGATGTTTGCTTAGTTCTGGTGGCGACATTTCTTCAAATGGAGTTTCAAACTCTCTCTGTATTTGAAACCATTCTGTAAAAAAATATCATTCAACTTTGGTTTTCAAGCGAAGAAGTGAGGTTGTGCAAGATTAATTTGCATTTGTAAACAAAACCTTTCTCATTGGTTTTTATCAATAAACTCCAGGTTAAAAACATAAACCATTACCTTTAAGAACGGCCAAACAAAATTTAGTCGCTTTCTTTGTGTTTTCATGGACTTCTTTGTCGTTAATTTGGATGATTTCTTCGCTTGTCACGGATGTAAACCATTTTTTCTTAATTCACACGACGGAGGACGAAACTTGCAAATTGCTCGGAGGTAAATAGCAAAGGATATTCGGAGTTTGACTAGCCAATCAGAGCGCGCCTTCAACGCTATCCACTGTTTTAGTATATACTAAATTATTTTATTAACTAAAACAGTGCACATACAATACAACAGTACTTACAGACTAACAATACAACAATACAACACCACTACCTCATTAAACTAATTGAAAACTTATTGACAACGATACTTATGATACAACAATGCTAGCTACAATACAACAGTACATTTACTATCTATTAAACTAATATTAACAAATTAAACGTATTGGCGATGATACTTACAGCCTTATTATACAACAATACCCATAATTCAACACTACTAAGTTAGAAATTAATTGAAAATCAAAAATCTTATTATGACTATAAAAATTTAGTTACAATCTCAATCTTATTTGTAAAATTAAAAATAAAGCATAGAATCGCCTTTTCAGTTCTACTGTGTCCTATTCATTACTACTGCATAAGTCAACCGCGAAAAGCCGAGGCAAAATTGGTTAGACAAGGTTTTGCCTAGGCTGCCTAGGTAGCCACTAATCCACCAAGGCGTTTAAGTTGCAGAAAATGGGGAGATAGTTTATTTAAAGTAGTACTGTATGATAGTACGGATTGATGGATTGATGATGATTAAATTGGTTCGAAAACAGGACATTGATTTACGTTTGCTGAAAGTTCTCTATTAAGCATGTTTTACCTATGGTTATATTTAGGTGTCCATCAAGGCTGGCTAGTGTAGAGGTTTCTGTTCCCGAGAGAGAGGGGCAGTACATTGGTGAAATAGAGATGGAGACTGATTATGAGGCAAGTGAATTTAAAAAAATGCCTTTCAGTTTTAAGCCTGTGCATTGTTATGTACTGTAAGATGCTTGATTTCATAACTCTTGTCAATCAGGTGACTCAGTTGGGAAAAAAATTATCAAAATGTATTTGTGGAGCAACTTTTAGCAGAGTAGCAACTCTTCTATTGCAATATCCAAGGGTCTTTAAAGTGGTTAGCCTGCCACTACATTCACCACCCCATTTAATTACTGGCATATTTTGAGCCACTAGCACCACACGTTTCAGGTGTTTGGCACACCGACATGAGTCAGTAGGACAGAGTAATTTATTATAATTGTTTGTTGTTGTTTTTTTTTACAAAAATGAAACGTCGCAGTTGATAGGGTTTGATTGGGTAAAACTGTCTTTGATGAGATGCTTGGAAGAATGTTACTTTTACTTTTTTGTGCAAATTTTTGTTCAGTGTGGAACATAGTACGGTACAGTAAATGTAATGAGGAATTCTAGGCTGCTAAATCCTCGCTTAGTCAAACCTATTGATCCTTTTGTTTTCCAGACTCTCCATATTCCTCTTCATTTAAAGTCAATGGATGGAAAGATAGTTTGCACTTAAATGAATGTGCTCTGGCAACATCTGGACGTTGACTAAATTTCCATTTGGACAGTTTACATTTATTGAAAAGATGTTAACTCAGTGTCAATCAACTAAATTTATCCCTATCAGATATATCTGTTCCCTATATATATCTGTTCTAGATATCTACATTACGGGGGCACTCATTACTTACTTCATTAATTGTAAACTGCACAAGCAGTCCAGGCGCGGATCCAGGGAAAATGGTGATCGTTTTTCGTAAACATGAGCGGCTAAAGCGCGACCCTCTAGGGGGGCCGGGAACACACGGGGACATACTATCCCGGAAAAAGGCTTTGGGTTTTAATCCTCCGAAGTGAATTCCACTGGGCGTTTGAGTCTTTCCGACAGGATATTGTCTAGGTTTCAAGATTAAGACTTGGAAGTTTTACTTTTATTTTTAAAAATATATCTATTTTCAAAAATCTGACCGTTTTCCGTAAAACGGTGGAAACCGGTTTGGATCCGCGCCTGCAGTCTGGTCAAATCCCCGGCTAGTGTTGTAAACCGCCATGAGACTAAGTGATATGAGCGGTATATAAATACCTTACCATTACCATTACCATTACCATTACCATAACCATAATAATAATAATAATAATAATAATAATAATAATAATAATAATAATAATAATAATAATAATAATAAAATAATAATAATAATAATCTTTATTTGCTTTTGTCAATGCATAATTTTTTTTATTACAATCTAGAAATTTTACAAAATATAATTGAAAAAAAATGAGTTATTCCTTTTACTTTTTTTTCCTGAGCTTTATTGACAAACACAATATAGATTACAATACAGAGAATTACAAATATCAGGTACTAAGGACTACACTCAAGCTACACTGAACTGGGGTTAAGGTTAATGATTCAAGGTGTTCTGTTTACAAAAAGAAATATTAAGACATCTTGACTGCACGTTCTCTTATTTGTTATAATATTTTAATAGTAACTTATTCTTATAAATTAAGTGAGTGTTACTGAAGCAACTTTTCAGGAAGGAATCTAGAATAGAACTTCACTTTAAATTCTTCTAAAGATATCTTATTTTCTGCTAATTTTTGCGTGTACAAATAATATTTCGCAAAGAGGATGGTACAATTTAATTCCCGTATTATTGGATCGGTCTTGAAGGGGGCTTTGCCGAAGAGAATTTCAGTCGGAGATAACGAGAGAGAGGAAATATTTTCTGCATTAAACCATTTAATAACTTCCGAGTAAAATTCTTTAGACCAGTGACAGTTGCAAAAGGTATGGAATCATTCTCCCGGCAGTAGATGCAAAGCGCGTCATTTACGAGACCAAAGGAATGTAATTCTCTTTTTGTAACACCTATTAGGTGCAGGAGCTTGAAAGAAAATTCTCTTAGTTTATTATCGCTTGACATACTTTACACTGCTGAAAAGAGAATCAATCTCGGTGGCGTGACTGTAAATCTCTCTGCCATTTTTCAATCCCCTTCAATGTGTGTTTGTACTTTGGATTTTTTTATCAGAAGCCAGTAATAATCACTATTTCTCATTTAAAGCAAATTTATAGTAATATCAGTAGTTAGTTGGAACTCGCTTGCTGAAAAAAAAGGTTGATTTGTCTATTAGTTTTGCTCCTGCCCTACCAATAAGAGACTTTGGGATTGCCGATACAAACTGCATGTGAGTTAAGAAATTGCAGTTTAAATCGTACTTTCGAACGAACTCTGCATTAGAGAGGAACTTCCCATCCGCGCTCAGAAGATCTTGAATAAGAGTAACATTCCTAGAAAATTGTTCGACCATTTATGCGAATTTGTTTGTTATTGAATATAAGCAATTCCTGGACACTGTCTTGGGAATTGTAAGAGGATTTAAGTTCAGCGAAATAATGTAACAACTTGTAAAAGTTTGGGAAATGTACCTCCTCAAGAAATTTTTGATCATAATTACAGCGCAAAAATTTTAACCCACCGTACTTATCAAAAAAATGTTCTGGGATTACTTTCCAGGACTCACTCCTTTGGTCCTTTATTAAGAATCTCGAGATCCCAGCTAGTTTGAGCGATTTAGATATGGTCTCCACGCTGGGTGCACGTAAGCTCCCTTGGTTATAGTCTAGAAACAACTTAACGCTTGATTTTGCCCTTTTTTCCCAAATGAATTTAAACATTTCAGCGTCAGCGGCCTTAATATTTAATCTTTAGGAATGTCAAGAGTTGAAATCGGGTGTACGAGCTGCGAGATAGCTAAGCTTTTTGTTATGAGACATCTTCCGAACAGTGTAAGATTTCGAGACTGCCAGATATCATGAACAGTTTCAATTTTTTGCAATTTTTCCTTAAAATTATAATTGTCATTTTTTGTATGTCATATGAGACAGATCCCCAAGGCTCTAATCGGACTCTCCGGCCATTTGAATCCGAAAGGTTTTTCTTTAGAATACCTTCACGGTCCTAGCCACAAAGCTTTAGTTTTGGACGGGTTAAGCCGCAAGCCTGATAGATCGCCAAATTCATTCAACACTTTAATAGCTTTCCTAACAGTCCTTATCCTCACAAAATAGAGTGGTGTCATCAGCGAATTGGCCTATTTTGAATTCTTTACCAAAAAGACAAATGAAGAATGATCCTCGCAGTTGTGAACGCAATTTATGCAATTGCGAAAAGAAGCCTGAAAAAAAAAATTCAGGACTTCAACGGGGTTTGAACCCGTGACCTCGCGATTACCGGTGCGATGCTCTAACCAACTGAGCTATGAAGCCACTGACGTTGGGAGCAGGTCAATTGTGGGTTCATATGTTCCCGTGAAAGAAATGAGTGAAAAAATTCAGGACTTCAACGGGGTTTGAACCCGTGACCTCGCGATTACCGGTGCGATGCTCTAACCAACTGAGCTATGAAGCCACTGACGTTGGGAGCAGGTCAATTGTGGGTTCATATGTTCCCGTGAAAGAAATGAGTGAAAATATGAACCCACAATTGACCTGCTCCCAACGTCAGTGGCTTCATAGCTCAGTTGGTTAGAGCATCGCACCGGTAATCGCGAGGTCACGGGTTCAAACCCCGTTGAAGTCCTGAATTTTTTTTTTCAGGCTTCTTTTCGCAATTGCATAAATTGCGTTCACAACTGCGAGGATCATTCTTCATTTGATTTCATTTCCGCAGTTCATATATGATTCATTTCATATATTATTCACACTTACCAAAAAGTGTTAAACCGTGTAATTCCTTGTCTTGCCTAAATTTACAAGCCAGAAGCTCAACCGCGAGAATGAATAAGTAAGGGCACAGGGGACAGCCCTGTCGCACCACTCTTGATAACTGGAAATAGTTGGTACAAAAACCTTTGTTTAAAACTTGGCATAGGGGGGTCTTTGCTTACGTCATTGTTTACAATTTTGCTCATTTGCATACGGCTTTGGTTACAGAAGGAAACTTGTTAGATGTGATTTGACTTCAGGCAGCTAAAGAGCTAGTGAAATTAAATACATTGTGAAATTTTTAGCTCTTTAGGTGTAGTATTTATTAATCCTCCATTACTAACAATGATACCAAGATACAGTAGACTGTCCTTATGTGTTTTTTATATACCTGTGATCGTCGTGAAAATTCTAGTGAAGAGTTGTCCATAACTATTGATGGATCAGTGAGCCTTGCTTCCTTTGCAAGCTGAAAGGAACCCAATAAAGTCTTCACTTACAACTACTGAACAACGCAGGTAAGCTTTTCACTGTGAAGATTGAACGTGTCGAAAACTGAAGGAAGGAAAAACGGAAGGACAAATCGCTCCAAGACTTTCTAGTCCGAGCAAATCCCTTGCCAATATTAAAACAACAAAAACAGGAGTTATATGCGGTAAGGAGGGTGAAAATATTACAATCATAGTTCTCACCTCCCTACATACATAACATGTCAATCCTCTTCGTTCCCAGGGTCCTCTCTCCCCCTTCCCTTGTTGCGGCTGGTCACGTGTCTGCTACATATTTTTTTCAGATTCCAAAAAGGCTTATGTCCCAAAAAGGCTTATGGTGTATGAGACCGCATGCATAACAGCCATAAGTCAATGGGACTTTGCCGAGTGCTGAAATGATGTAGATGTAGATTGAAGGGGCAGGAAACTCAGAGTTTGTCTCCTCTAAGTCGAGGACCCAGCCGCAACCAGGTAAAAAGAGAATAACTTCAAACGATTCGAAGTCCAAAGACTACTGCAAGGTTGATACAACGAAATATACTTAAGAACAATATTTTTTTTCGGCTGGCCAAACCAGCCTTCTTCAGATGTTACTAAATTTAATTAAAAAAATGAAATCACAATATTATATGGAGGATGTTGCAATACATAGGAGGGGCGGAAATGATGTTTACACGATGAAGCAAAAATAAAGATAAAAATAAAGTAAAATAAAGCAAGATCAACCTTTTTAAATCATGGTTTAAATAGACGTGATGAATTGTAATTTAGAAAGGTTGATCTTGTTTTTGATTTCTGAAAGCTGAGCATTATTTTTTACAAATATTTTAAAGCTTCACGTTAAACGTTTTTAAGCCTTAAACCACAAGAAATTGAATACGAAAATTTTGTTGTTGAAAGTGTATATAAAATTTAAGAGTGCGTAACATTTTGCTAAGAGTTGATCATTTTCTAGTAAAGTTTTTTCCATTTTTAATCATAATCATAATCAATTATAATTATCATAAAAAAAATCTCCCAGAATCCCCTGAAGCGTAATTTTTTAAGCTTTATAATTTTGGCAATTTCATACCGAGAAGTCTGTCACACCATGCAAAGAAAACATTTGCCATAAAATATGTCAACTCAAACCTAGGGTGATGACGTCATCAGTCATGTGACTATCCTTGAATTAGCGTTTTGGCCTCCTGTTGCAAGATGTCTATCAATACTTTTCTTTGGAGGTTGCAGTTTGTGTGGGACATTTGAAAATAACCACGTGACCTCTGGCATTTAAAACGTTCAGTCGGTAGCCGGGACCAAGTGTAATTTCTTTAATTCCTGAAACGAATTTTCATAGAAACAACTCTGAAAGAGTTCCAACGTTTGGGACAAACAAAAAAAACAACAAAAAAAACAAAAAAACGGAAGAATTGATATTTTGGGCAGATCGGTTGGAGAAAATGCTTCATAAGTGCACCGTACCTAGAGCTCCACAAAAACATATGCAAATAGTTGGGTTTCTCCTTGATTCATTCAAACGTTTTGCAGGACACGTGTTCAATACTGTTCAATGCGATTTCGGACAATTTCAACTTTAAAATTGCTATTACCTTGGTTTTCGCAAATGAAACACAGCTGGAGAGCTCTATTTAACTATGATTAAGAGAGACAGCCGTCAAAACATTTCAAGCAGACCCGCAGATTTTAGTGAGTCATGATCACGGTTAATGACTCTGGCAGTTGCGTGAAAAGTCTGTTGTAGAGCTGATCCCAGAAGAATAAAAGAATCGTGAGTGCAATTACTATTTTGGAGACATGATATTTATCAACTCACAATATTATTGAAATTACACAATTGTTTATTTACACATTGTTGCAAATCATGTTATTCCTTGTAACTTATTCTACAGTTGTTTAACCCAGTACTGTACACAGAGCATTGTCCAAAATGAAATTAAGCCACTCTTCCCATTGCAATAACAACAACATTTACAGTCCCAGGCTTAAATATTAACGTCATGTCCAGAAAGCAGAAACACTGCAGAACACCTTGAGAAGTGATGTGGTGTTATGATGAAAAGCTCAAGTTTCAAAACATAACTTTCCAATTGGGGCCTTTTGCACTAATATTCAGATTAAATGGATGCCATGTGAGACCACCTTGGCAGTTATGTACTTTCACAATCTCAGTGTGCTCTACAGTTTACCCCTAGCATCAATTTACTAGTCTACTGATTTAAGTTTGTTTATAGTTTCCTTTGAATTATTGCCATCTTTATACAGTATTTTGTTAACACTTAAGGCATTTATTGTTATTACAAAAAAAAATGGAATATTTACTGCCTCAATTGATCCTTTCGTACACTGCACCAGTTCAAGATGTCTGCCAAAACATGACTTTCAAACTTAATTATAGCATTGTGAATTTATTGAAAACTAATATTAGAAATGCTCATAATGATGCAATATGCTGGCTGTGACTAAAAGTGGGACGGGGAGGTGGGACTTGGGACGCGAAGACACGGGGACGCCGGGACGTGGGACTCGGGGACGCGGGGACGTGGGACTCGGGGACGTGGGGACGCGGGGACGTGGGGACGTGGGGACGTGGGGACGTGGGGACGTGGGGACGTGGGACTCGGGGACGTAGGACTCGGGGACGCCGGGGCGTGGGAATTCCGCTGAATTTGCAATTTACAGTTCTCGGTGGTTAAGAGAAAGGTATCACATGATGGAGTTTGTCAGCAGACCAGTAGCCATCGTCCTTGGTCTTCCGGATATGTTTGCTTGCCTATTTTACCATGAGAGCCCTGGGAACACAATAGCTTCAGCGCAGGGAGTCTTATACCTCGAGGGCAGCCATGGAGGACTTTCCTGGTAACTGTGTTTTCTTGTTTAATAATCCTTTGACATCCGTGCCTTATGCTTGCTACTTTACGAGAGTTTATATCCACACATTCTAGGAATGAAAATCAAAGAAATATGCGTTTTTGGACAACAGTTTTCCTGAAGTAAACATCAGCATCGCAAGTAGCAAGCATAAGGCACGGATGTCAAAGGATTAACAAGAAAACACAGTTACTTACCAGGAAAGTCCTCCATGGCTGCCCACGAGGTATAAGATCCCCTGCGCTGAAGCTATTGTATTCCCAGGGCTCTCACGGTAAAATAGGCAAGCAAACATATCCGGCAGAACAAGGACGATGGCTACTGGTCTGCTGACAAACTCCATCCTGTAATACCTTTCTCTTAACCACCGCGAACTGTAAATTGCAAATTCAGCGGAAAATTCGGGTGTTGTTTGTTTATCACGTCCTCGCGTCCCGAGTCCCTCGCCCCTCGCCCCGGCGTCTCCGAGTCCTACGTCCCCGAGTCTCACGTCCCCACGTCCCCGCGTCCCCACGTCCCCGAGTCCCACGTCCCGCGTCCCGCGTCCCACGTCCCGGCGTCCCCATGTCCTCGCGTCCCAAGTCCCACGTCCCCGTCCCACTTTTAGTCACAGCCCAATATGCTTTGAGTTGAGCTTCCTTTTTAAGAGCCAATTTCTGTAAATATCGAGAATCCGGCGTCGCTCGCGAAATTTCGAAATTCTTCATATCTTGCCTGAATAACACCTATGGTGAGTTATTTTCGAAAATAGAATTCAAAGATCGTGAAGCAATTGCTTTTTCTGAAATCGAGGAAAGTTTGAAAAACGCCATTTTACCGCCATGGCGCTGCCGAAAATAGTGTAAAATGATGCATTTTGTTATCGCTCGTGTAGATAAACGCAGTGTCATCTATCATTGCGACTTGGCCAGATCATAAGGCATCTCTTGGTCTTTCCAAAACACAAATTATTTGGGAAAAGTTACTGGTATATAACCGTTTTTAACCGTTAAAGACACCCTAGTTCAAACGCTTCAGCGAATGAGCTAAGTTTAGCTAACTTCCACACCACAAAAAGCCCACTGGTACATAAAATTTAACGTTGAAATTAGTATTTTCTTGAAGTGAATGTTTTGTGCTCTGTTGTGTTAAAATTTCTTCCGCGGCCCGACGGTCGAGAGACAGAAACGTGAAGTCAAGTTTTGCATCGCCGCCATTCTTGAAATCAACGTGAACCTTGCCTTCTTCGAACCAGAGCTTTGTCAAGAACTAAAAGTCTGCCGATGGAAACCTTAACTCGCTATTCTGAACGCCTAAGGATTACAGTACAAGTCCAAGTTTACTGTTTTCAATCTGTCTGAGAGTGATAACCTTCAACATAAATTTTGACAAGGTCAGAGTAGGTGATGAAATTATTTAACTCGACGCTGATTAACACGGCAATTTCCAAGTGACTTTAATTACGTACGCTCGTTCTGAACTGCTTCTTTCCTCTAACTATCACCTTTGTAAAGTTATGATGTTATGATATCTTGAATTCCTACTTGGCTACCATCTTCGGTTACAGAAACGTTGCTGTACTTTGCCTTTAAAGGGGAATTTGTTACATGTAATTGCGTGATGTTAACCAAAGGATTGACAAAAACAATGCAGATGGATAACCGATATTTTCATTTGAACTTTGTTACAGCGTTGGAGTCGAACAGCTGAAATAAAAAGACTATAAAAATATCTTACGTTTTAAAATTGCCTTGTACACATGTCCAGTCAAGGAAACCACGTTAGGAAGAGATGCGAAATAATCAGATGTTCAATCGAATGTCATTCCATTTTACATGAAGATGGCTGGTTGCTCCTACGTTGTGTAGGGAAACTGTGACCAATTCCATGAAGATCCAGCGATTTGAAACTATTCACTGACTCCAGTGATTCTATTTGATGACGTGCGTATCATTCCGTACCAAGCAAACAAATGTTTTGATTTACCTGTCTAGCTCGAATGGCGCACTGTTTGCCCGCATTTGTCTTTGTTTAATTTTCGTACCAGGGGGGAGGAGTGGTGGACTAGCGAAGTAAATGGGGTAGGGGGTAGTGGTGGTGTGAAAGATATCCATGTGAAGGAAACGTGGAGTTATAGTGAAAGGTATTCTTTTTAAAGCAAAGCTGACAAAAATAGTTCCTTTCAGTTTTTTTTCTTTTCTCCACCACCCCTACCTTCTCAAAAGCTAAAAAATGCAATAGTTCCTATCTAAAATTGCGGCATGTCCTCGCGTTTTATTTCCACTCTTTCGATTCCATACACCAGATACTCAAATAAATGTTTTGTCCAAGGTTTCCTTTCCGATGGTCACAAGAAATATAAAAGGAAAAAGTAGCGGTATCTTTGCAAATAATCATCTTGTGGAATAGGCTTCTGTTTTGCGGGAAGGCTATTTATGGCGCTGCTTGGCAGTTGTAGCTTCATGAAATTGTCACATAGCACCCAGAAGTAGTCTCTATGACAGTTTTCCAACCTTCTTGCTTTTCACCAAAGAGCAGTGATGTACAACAATATGGTAGCAGTGCAGGGACGAAAGCACCGACAGTCTTTTTCCGAAGGGAAATTCACTAGTTCCTCTGCTGGAAGCCCATCTTGCTTCGTCACCTGCACTTACTGTCGCAATTTCGCTGTCAAACGTGAAAAAAAGGCAGAACTTGCCGTAGAGACAAAAATTCCGTGGTAGAGAGCAGTATAGACCTTTTTCATAATGGCGGACGATTTTAATTATTCTTTTGTATATGTGTTAATTAGCCCTACTAACCTCAATTTAATGTAAAAATTCTATTGAATTTTGCACATGCTGACGAGGCTAGTAGGGCTCATTATCATAAGAATAAAAGAATAATTTGTCGGGCGCCATTATGAAAAGGGTCTATTTCTCCATCTGAGCCAGGGGCTCGCCGCACTTAACATTTCATAACTTAACATTTCAACTGACGTGTGCTGAGTTCTCGCAACACCTGCCCCGCTCCCCCCACCTATTACGGAGGGAGGTACCTGACACATGTTTGGGTATAAGGGTGCCGCTGGGGTTTTGAAACCCTTACCTCGTTTATTAGCCTGTTCGAGGCTCTCAGATATTTGGGGCGAGCGACGAGAACAAGCGAAGAAAATTTAGGAGTACCTGTCCTGCGTTGGGTAACGCCATCTTGTTTTCAAACAATAGCGCTGATATCTAGTCCTGAAAATGAGCTAATGGTGATTCATGATCTGCAATGCTAAATAAATGCAGATAAACGTTTTCGATTTCGGATTTTTAAATACTCGACGATAGTCTTGTAACTACACCCTGTTAAGACAGATCCAGGCTAACCCTGATTAGAACACTGACTCGCTTGAAATTGTATAACCTGTTTAAGACAGACGGATCAAAAACCATACACCCTATCCAGCGGCACGTCCTCGTATAGGCCATATATATACACCCCCAGCCGCGTCCCCAGGGCGCTTTTCTCTTCAAAGGTAAAGGGATAAGCTCCCTGGAGACGACGTTGTCACCCCGGGCCCCTGCCCCTGCATGTGCCGGAACCAACCATGTTTTTAAAAAGTCGAATCCTATAATGCTTTTTATATGCTCTCTGTATGTGAAATGAGGTCTCGAATAAAGGTCCTTTTTCTCAAACAGGGTATCCAAAATGAGCAGATCTTAAACAGGGACAGGATTTGAAGGCATCGGTGGTGCACTCGAGCAACTTTTGTCTCTGGAGACAGAAGAAAACGGTCTCACAAGAGTGATAGAATGATGGAATTTACCAAACTGAACTATGCCTCCTATGGAGAGTACAGGCCTTCCTCCATCTGTCCAAGTGCCTACCGTCGTCAGTTCTTCCAGTTACTATTACCCAGTAAGCAACCTCGTACCCAGGAATTTTTCCCTCACTTGGGAAAAAGGGAAAAGCCCTGGGAACGAGGTTGCCCAGTAAGGAGGGCTGGGCGTTAAGAGAAACCAAGAGGGTCGGACGCCGGGCCGTAAGGCTTCGGGCAAATCAGAAGTGTTACCTTGTGGAGAACCTTATCCATTGGCCAGGCCACCGGAAGGTAACTGCATTCGGATGTAGTCGCCAAAGAAATGCGGCGAGCACACGGGACTCCGATGGCGAGAGACTGAACAGCTCACTGCCACGGAAATTTTATTTCCCCAACAAGTTTCGTCTTATTTTACAGTTTTCGCCACGAAACTGCGACAGTAACTGCAGGTGAGAAAAGATGCGCTTGAAGCAGAGGAACAAGTGAATATCTCTGCGGCAAATGAGACATCAGCCACCCAATTCTTGTAGATCCGTATATCCGGTGCGCGCTATGCTCTTTGGTGAAAAGCCAAGAAGGTTAGAAAACTGTGGGAGGGACTACTTCCGGGGCTATGTGCCGAGTCCAACGTTTCGAAAGAAAGAGTCATAAATAGCCCTCCCGCAAGAACTAAGTAGTCCTCCTCGTTCGTTAACATAAAAGGCCCTTATATTATGCATAGATACTGTTAAGTTTCCCTTTTCTATTTTTTTTGTGACCTTCGAAAAGAAAACTTTAGGACAAATTATTTATTTGGGTATCTGGAGTATGGAATCGAAAGAGTGAAAATATACGCGAGGACATGCCGCAATTTTAGGTAGGACCGTATTGCATTTTTTGAGCAGTGAGGTGTGGTGGAGATGTGTAAACAATTTTCTGAAAAGGCGTATTTTTGTCAACTTTGCTTTTAAAAATTAATTGTACAGAATTTTCTTGCAACCACATTTCTTTACAGGGATATCTTCATTCCACCACTACCCCTACCCCATTGACTTCGCTAGTCCACCACCCCTCCCCCATGGTACGAAAATTATACCAAGAAGAATGCGAGCAAACAGTGCGCTATTCGAGCTAGACAGTTAAATCGGAACATTCGTTTGCTTGGTACGGAAACATAGTTTACGCACGTCATCAAATAGAATCACTGGAGACATGGTGAATAAGTTTCAAATCGCTTGATCTTCATGGAATTTGTCACAGTTTCCCTAAACAACGTAAGAGCAATCAGCGATCTCCATGTAAAATGGGATGACATTCGATTGAACATCTGATTATTTCGCATCTCTTCCTAACGTGGTTTCCTTGACTGGACATGTGTACAAGGTAATTTTAAAAGGTAAGATTTAATTTCAGCTGTTCGACTCGAACGCTGTTGCAGAGTTCAAATAAAAATATTATTGGTTATCCAAGAGCATTGCTTTTGTCAATCCTTTGGTTAACGTCACGCAATTACAAGGCAAAGTACAGCAACGTTTCTTTAACCAATATCATAACATCATAACTTTACAAAGGTGATAGTTTGAGGAAAGAAGCAGTTCAAAAGAGCGTACGTAATTAAAGTCACTTGGAAATTGCCGTGTTAATCAGCGTCGGGTTACATAATTTCATCACCTACCCTGACCTTGTCAAAATTTATGTTGAAGGTTATCACTCTCAGACAGATTGAAAACAGTAAGCATACAATAATACTGTAACCCTTAGGCGTTCAGAATAGCGAGTTAAGGTTTCCATCGGCAGACTTTTAGTTCTTGACAAAGCTCTGGTTAGAAGAAGGCAAGGTTCATGTTGATTTCAAGAATGGCGGCGATGCAAAACTTGACTTCGCGTTTCTGTATCTCGACCGTCGGGCCGCGGAAGAAATTTTAACACAACAGAACACAAAATATGCACTTTAAGAAAATACTAATTTTAACGTTAAATTTTATGTACCAGTGGGCTTTTTGTGGTGTGGAAGTTAGCTAAAATTAGCTCATTCGCTGAAGCGTTTGAACTGGGGTATTTTTAACGGTCAAAAACGGTTATATACCAATAGCTTTTCCAAAATAATTTTGTTTTGGAAATACCAAGAGATGCATTATGATCTGGCCAAGTCGCATTGATAGATAACACTGCGTTTATCTACACGAGCGATAACAAAATGCATGATTTTACACTATTTTCGGCAGCGTCATGGCGGTAAAATGGCGTTTTTCAAACTTTCCTCGATTTCAGAAAAAAGCAGGCGCTTCACGATCTTTGAATTCTATTTTCGAAAATAACTCACCATAGGTGTTATTCAGGCAAGATATGAAGAATTTCGAAATTTCACGAGCGACGCCGGATTCTCGATATTTACAGAAATTGGCTCTTAGATAATCCTGTCAGATTGTTCTTGTTCTTGTGCATATACAGTCACATAAATTCCTTGGCGTACATATTAAAAGGGTATCCTCCTACAACTGAGGTATCCCTGAGATTTTAGTGTGTACACAGACATTGGCTACTGTTTTGCAATATTTTTTAAGGTTTCCTTAAACAACTTATACCCCTCTGTTTGCTCTAGTTGTTCATCAGTCAGCCCTTCCTCTTCTTCACTTTCCTCCGAATCCTGATTAAAAAAAAAACCAGACATCAGCAAATTAAAAAATTCATGTAACCCAACAGAGCTGCCATTGAGCTGCTTGGTGCTTTTCCTTGAGTGTGTTAACTACACGAGCTGTGCAATGGGATTCTAATGGTCAAGAACGTTCACTTGATAATGAAACCAACCAACCATTTCGATAAATAATAATAATATGTCAGCTATGGTTGACTATCCTGCACAACGTCGTTCTAACTTCTTAACAATAATAATAATAATAATAATAGTAATAATAATAATAATTTATTACTTATATAGCGCCATTTACAAATACAGATCAATGGTGCTTTACAATTTTTAAAGTGCTACTATGACCAACTTTTTACCCCTTGATTTTTTACGTTTACCACATAGAATTTCAGGAGAGATAAAAAATGCCATTTACCGTTTGTAAATATCTTTATTGGTTCCAGAGATATTTAAGTTTGAAAAATGTGCACATTATACAAATGAGATTACCGATGATGGCATAGTATCAACCCAGTATAACATCAAGTATACAAATTGAGTTTTCTCGGTCAATTTGCAACAGAGAGCACTGAACCTTGGTAGGCTGATAGTTCTACAGGCAACACACCTACAGCTATAAAAAATTTCAGTTTCCATGGCAACTCACTCTTTTCCAGTCTCCCTAACCTGATTTCAATATTTAAGTGATTTTCAGCTCCAAAAACATGTAACAAGGCCACGAACTCAACCTAACATATTTATATGCTTGCTGGATCATGCAGATGAGGCACCATTAGCAAATATCAAAATAGAATGCCAATTGGCCATGTTCTAAACGAGTAAGGGCCTGGGAACGAATCCAAGCTTCATTGAAAATCAATGCCATTGAACTAAATCGATTCTCGTATGAAAGGGTATCTCAAAATAAGTACTTTCCGCAAGTTTGACCATGGTTGGTCGAAAAGTTGCTAATTGAAATGCATTTAGATCTTTAAAAAATCCCATGTCTCTATTTCGGAAAGTTTGTCCCTTCAAACCATACAAAGCCTCTAATTTTCACAATTTTCAAAAGCTTTTGTTTGAGCTCCATTTCAACTGAACAGCATCAAAGTTGACAAGGTAACCATTTTTGAGTTGCTCTTTCATGCAGTGTAAACATTTTTTTCCAATCGATAAATTTTAAAACTCATTCCCAGGCCCTCACTCGTTTAGAACATGGCCAATGGTGGTCAGCAAAGCCCTTGGTATCAGGGAGATCTGGAACCCAATATGTTGCCATGGTAACAATGCTGATAAGTTCATATTGTGAAGCATATCTAGTAGAATTGTTCTGCAAAGAATTAAACATTTCTGATACAAATTGGCTGAGATATCTTTCTTCATCATATTTGATAAAAATTCGGTTGAGTATATGATGTCATCACTTAGCTAATTTACATATTTTAAACACTTGAATATCTCTGGAACAAAAAGAGATATTTGAAAATAGTAAACAGCATTCTTCTTCTCGTACAGACTACTTTTGCATATTTTAAAATGGCTAAGATAGGAAAGAGGTGAATTTCGTCATAGTAGCACTTTAAATCAAATCAACTCTAAATAAATCAAATTCAATCAAATGCTGGTTTTTGAGGAGAGGGGAAAACCAGAGTACCTGGAGAAAAACCTCTTGGAGCAGAGTAGAGAACCAACAAAACAAAATCAACCGACATATGATGCCGAGTCCGGGAATCAAACACATTGGTGGAAGGTGAGCACTCTCACCACTACGCCAACCCTGCTCCCCTAAAGTCTTAGTCTCTCTTCTTAAGTCTGTGGTATTAACATATACAGTCAACTCTCCACTAACAGACACTCTCGTAAGCGGACAGCTCTACTTATGGGCACTTTTTTCAATTCCACCTTTTACCTCCCAGTCAAACTCTGTATTTACACATTCCCATAAGAGGACACTCTCTCATAAGCAGATGCAGACACTTTTGAAAATGAAAAATTGGATTTTTCTTTTGTTTACACTCTCTTGCAAGCGCACACCCCATATATAATAATTGACTCTCGGTAATGGCATTTGCCTTCAATTTACAATATTATTAATCAACAAAATTACTAAATGACATTCGACAGAGCAATGAAACAGTGGGGATCGGTTTTGTCAAATCTCCATTTGTCCGTGGGAAAGAAAGCTGTCAAATGAAAACAAAAAACAACAGTCCCACATAAAACAATGTACTGTATATTTCTTTCTTGTTTTTTTTTTGAGTTTTAACATTTGACATCAATAAAGAGTTGCAGGTGCTATTTTTGGCTACCCAATAAAACGTAATTAACACATGCTAATTAACTCTTACGTAAGCACACATCCACCATATTTTACTTGGGTGTCAGCTTATTGCAATAATTCTTGTAAGCAGACAGCTCTACTAACGGACACTTCTTCGAATCCCCGAGGGTGTCCGAGAGAGTTGACTGTATTTACTGTACCAACTAGATGCCATAATAGTCAGAGCATTTTCATTGACATGACTATCGGCCACATTGGCCGGTTTACTGAAACGAAAGCATTTGCATAAAAATTTCCAGGGGCTTAGTTTGGGACACCTTTCCTAAATAAAAAATGTATTCAGATGAGTCTGTTTATGCATGAAAAGCAAACATGATCAATTTTCGCCTTGAGTAGATCTATGCAAAGGCAAATTTATAATAATAATTAACAATAATATTTTGAGAGGGGATCGAATATGCCAGGGCAGTTTTCAGTGGAGCCCTCCTAATTAATTTATAACTTAATTAAATACAAAATAAATAACAATGAATGAAAAGTAAAATATGTACCTAATGATAAAAAGAGGTAAATTATTTGAGTAAAAAAATAAAATAACATCTGAACTTAAAAATCAGTCTTAAAAACGTTTTCAGTTTGGCTTTAAAAATAGATAAAACATCGGCCTCTTTCAAGCAGATTACTAGTCACTAAGAAGCATAATTTACTGACTCGTACTGAGCATTTTTTCCCGCAAATTTCACTTAAGTTGCTTCAAATACAGCAAATCCGGCAAATCCAGCAAATCCGGTAAAAATTAATATTCAAACCTGTACTTTTTTGGCAAGGAGGACTCCCAGAAGCACTTAAACATTTGGGAGAAAGTCCACAATATTTTAACATGATCCAATATGGTGGTATTCTTAGTTGTTGTTATTGTTTGTTAGCGCTTTGCACAGAAATGCTGGAAGTGCCTTTTGTGGATGAAACACGACAACAAAGAAAAATGAATTACATTTTTAGACTTGGCTTCCACTGGAAGTCTGCGCAATTAAAAGCTACTGAGCAGTACTCTTCCATGGTACTCTAAGTTTTGATGATAAATAAGGTAAAGAAAGCATAAAACTGTTCAGTCACTTTCAAGTGTCCCAGTGGATCATGATAATCTAAAAGCAGAGTTTTTGTTTGATGCCAAACATAACGTCCAGTTGTTTGGGATGTACTGTCCAGTAGTTCACACAAAATCATTATTTTTCTGGTGTGAGAAAAAATTGGTTGACTTTACATTTGTTTATCAAAGATAGAGTTGGCCGTTAATTTCACTGAATATATAGCTTCAGTAAACATTATTGATTGTCCTGATGAGTCACTCATGGAAGAACTGCACTTGCTGAAAATTATTTGAATTGATGTTTCAATAGTTATGGAAACCATCTGTAATGTCCTTACACAATTATCCCACATTCTTTCATAGGTTTTAAAAACGGACAATAAAAACTATTGCAGACTGATAATTATAGTTGCTAATTTATATTTTGAGAGAATTTTTTAAGACCTTACCAGATAACCTAGCCTCTCACACAATTGTTTTTAGGGGAGTTATTTCACCTCCTCGTCACAAATGCCTGCTGAACAGAGCACCACAATCCTTTTCCTAGTCAATCATGATTGAGCAATTGTCTAGCAATGACAAGTAAAAGTAATCCTAATGCATGTTTCTTTCTCTGACAAATTTGCAAATGAATGAAAGCACTAGAGTGGATTTGTTTCTGAGTAATATGATGTGCTATGAGAGCCTTTAAAGTTTGAAAAAGTGAAGAATAATTTACATGCGACCAAGTTAGAAATCTGAAGCATTTATCAGTCAATCAAACATAGAGTAAACCAACAATATAGTTTGTTTCAGCAGCTAAATCTCACATTAAATCAGATTAAATTCAACCACACAACAACCCAAAAATACCCTGGAGAAGAGGTATGGTTATCAAAGACCAATGGCTTAAACTGCAACAATTCATACCTTTTTTTAGTTCATGCAAAGAGGACAACAAAATTATGCAGCTTGCTGCCTCGCTGCTCACTAGATCCAATGCACGCTACAGTCTACCACTGGCAAAGTTTGATAAATAAGCAATTTGCCATACCCATTACTACGTAAATTGACAAACAGGTTGCTTTGCCCCTTTTACAAATCCCTGGATCGCTACCAGTTGGATAGTATTTAAACTAGAAATTTTGAACATAGAGTCAAGCTCTGTCTCTGCCATGTTAAACTATTCCTGCGAAAGGTGTCCTGAGGCCAAGGTCAACCTTCCAGAATTTAAAAGGTTCAATGTGATTGGCTTAGCCTTGAAAAGGAACATGGCATTCTGTTACATAGGCTTTATGGGGAGGAGAAAAAATACGAATCCCCTAACAATGACTGCATGAGAGGCTATGGTTAACCAATTCAAGTCAGGGAATGCAGGAAATGCCCCCTGGACACATTTGAATCCTATGAATCTGATACATTAAATGTTACCAAAAACCCTGCTGAAAGGATTGACAATTTATGTTCAAGGACGTGGATACTAAGGAATTAAGCTTACAGACCCTACCTCAGTGATATGCTTTCTTATGACAGGCCTTTGTCGTCTTACACCATAGATTTTCTTCAACTCATCCTAGGAAAAAAAGTGAAGTCTTTCACCATAAATTTTCTTTTAAGACCCACGTTCACCCAAGAGGCCTGCACATGTTTGTTGTTTTTAACTGTCTCTATTGTTCATTGTTGCGCTCTGATTGCAGGGCTCAAAATAGCAGCTGGCTGCCGGCGACAGCTGTCATTTTGACCATACTTGCCGGCGACTTTTCACCGAAGAAAGAGAAAATGTCAAGCTTTGGTGGGATCAGCCAGCTGAAATCAAAGTTGCTGTAATGTTGAACATTAATTTTCATTACAAACAGTGAAGAAACGTTTTAAAAGCTTTTTGAGGCGTTCTGACGCTGCCATTATTTTAGCAGTTCAAAGCATATAATGTGCAAAATCAGTTTATAAATTCAAGGTTTTGCAAGGAAGAAAGTGAAATTTCAATTCAGGAAGATTTTGGTCATGTACTAGGCAATGGGATGTTAGCAAATCTTGGCATAAGACACACACATCCAGGAAGCGAAAAAAATTCGTAGAATGTGCTATTTCTTTCACACATGAATCAGCGATGTTGGTGAAGGCATCTACATTTGAAAGCTGGAAAAAGACAAACAAATATCTCATATTTTTTTATTCTTCAAATACAATCTGTATATGCGGGATTTGCAAGAAATGGGCTGTGCATTCAATGTTCAGGGCTGCGCAGTAAAAAGCAAGTAATACTGAAAGAAAATTGAAGTTACTTTTCTATTTGACATTTTTGTTGCTGAAAGTATATAAGTTTCACCACCATATTAGCTTTAAATCCATTTCTAGCCATTTCAGAGGACTTTGATTCAAAACTTTTCCAGGGGAGCATGCCCATGGCCCCTAGTTGATTCATGCTATCGCATTTGAAGTTCTCCATTAGGACTACCTTGTCATTATAGAAACTGCTTAATGCACATGTCATCGGCTTCCCCGTGGGGTCGACCCCCGGGCCTACCAGGGAGTTATGTGGGGGAATACAAAGGAATGGACCGGATTCTTTGCCCGAGGGTAGGGGAAAATCTTGACATTGTTCTACGATCAAAGATTAGGGGTGGGGGAATTCACAAGTTTGAAAAGGATGTCAAGGGAATTTTCTGCTGAGAGACACCTAACCCAGGGGACTTTGTCTTGAGAGATTCCCCGACCCCCCGGGGAAATTCCTGAAGTTTGCTTGACTGATTTTACAATCCCCCTGGTTAGCCCGGGGCTCGACCCCACGGGGAAGCCGATGACATGTGCATAATGGCGTTCTACCTGATGGCAGCTATTGGATGCAAAACCACTCTGGTACAGTTCATTTGCAAATAAAATGGAAGTGCATGATCAAACTATTTGCAAGCACAAGGATTACAAACTTAACTTGAATACTTCTGACATTTGACTACCTCAAGTCCAACTTTCTGGCAGATTTATGCTAAAACTTGTCCCTTACAGTCCTTCCTTTGCAATGGATTGAAAAGATTTTCCGTACAAATATAGCTTGTTTGGCTTAAATTACTAAATTTAACTTTGATATTTAAATTACAAAACCTGTATTGGTCACTCGGATTCGTTTCAAGAGATTTCTTCATTTCCTCCGTACATGTGTTTCTTCCGAAATATTCCGTCTAGTCAAGTTTGTTTTGGTTAAACACATGAAAGTTCACTTCCGCTACGAAAGGTGGAACATTTTATTGGTCAATTTATAACAGCCAACGACAGCATGAAATCTCGCTGAGTGTGCTCAGGCATGAGAGGCCAAGTGGGCGTTTTTCAAAATCCAGGGTTTGTCTGCAAGCATTTCTTTCCCTCCTCTCTCCCTCCCCCCCCCCCCCCCTTCTCTTTTCTGTTCTCGCCCCAATTTTCGCATGACCAAAACATGGAAAATCCTGTTTCTCAGTCTTTCTTTGCTAGGAAACCCTACGGAAATGCTCGGAAACCCCACAGAAATATGGCCTGCCAACAAATATAATTTCATGTTACGTGAAGTTCCACAACAACACCAGAGACCCACAAGGTCTTTTCCTTACCGCTATGATGGCTTTTGTTGAAAATGTTGACGGAAATATAGAGAAAGGCTGTTGACAAAACCTTGACGACACAAGAAATAGTGATACTTAGGGAAATAAACCGGATGAACATGAATTATTTTTGCAAAACAGCACTCACTGGTAATTTGCAGATAATCCGTCTGTGCAAAATTCAGTGCATTGTGCAATGCGTCTTGGATAAACATGGGTCTTTAACTCTTTCCCTACCCGTCGATTTGGTCGCCTTTTTTACAATTTTCAGAGGGTATGAGGTCAAATCGACCTCGCTACTCCATGTAAGGGGTTACCACGGCAATTTCGCTGGTCCACAACACCAAAAGCTCTATCTTTGTTGTCAAGCTTGTCACACTAGCTGTCGTTTATTTCTAAACCAACACTGCAGCTACAATTCGTTGCTAACAGTGTATTTGATTTATAAGTGTGTTTTTTGTGCCATTTTCCACCTCAGAAGCCCCCTGCCTGGAATCATAAAGATGGGTTGATGGGCAGAGGCAATCCTTTGAAAGAAAACAGAGGTGAGAAGCAATTTCACACGAAGTGCACCGCTCAAAGTGTTCGAGCGAATGTTGGCAATTCATGGAGTGAAGTTGTGTCTTTAGTAGTTATGTGCGTGGATACCAGGACCTGGCATGGCAATTTCTTCGAGTTTTCACTTGTAAATAATGCAATCGGTGCAATATTTTGTCAGCAGGACCGGGTGGCTCGACACTTATAAAAAATTCCTGAAATGGAAATTGGCGGACTTTCACTCGCCCGGTATACAAGAGTTTCCCATAATTCCTTTGGGTCACAAATGCAAAAATGACAGACCTGCGGGAGCAATCGAAATCAAACGCCTTATCCACGCCGTGCTAAAGAAGTGAGCAGGAAATTGTGGAATAGATGGTACGACGTGGAGTTGAAGTTTGCTGGCAATGTAGACTTTCAGCTTTCAGAGGAATTTTTGTCCTAAACTTTTCAAGACAAAGTTACGTATTTTACGGTGTTGTCCGGGGGCGTGTTTGGTTTTACAACAGAATAAAAGGTCATATTCATTGGAAATTAGGAGATTTGACCAGTTTAGAGGGTGATTAAGTCTAAACAACTGATTATTTGGCAATAATAATGGTTCATTTCAAACATAGTCCGGGATTTGAGAAAGTTGT
The DNA here is from genome assembly GCA_016490735.1 of Pachyseris speciosa. Taxonomy (NCBI): domain Eukaryota; kingdom Metazoa; phylum Cnidaria; class Anthozoa; order Scleractinia; family Pachyseridae; genus Pachyseris; species Pachyseris speciosa. Next base: position 1,095,367 of record JAEMWC010000164.1, on the reverse strand, counting down.
GGGTTTTCAAAGCAGGGTGCAAAAATGCACCATATTTGGTAAACCTGTTGGAAAAGAGTTAACTCATCCTGGGAAAAGGAGTGAATGGAGGAACAGGTCTTATCGAAAGGAAACTAAAATTAGAAGTGTGGGTACTCGAAAATTACTGTGTTTATATTGTACGAGTAGTGATTATGCAACACGTGACAAAACATCAGCCAAAACAAAACTTTGAACTCAGCTTTTAAAAGTGCCACAAAACAAATTCTCAGTTCTACAGATACACTGTAGCTTATAATGCATACTTTGTAAAATAATAAGATCAATTCTAGAGTGCCCCATGCAAAGCAAATTTGACAAATTGAAGTTAGTATTGAAGTGTTGTGTGTGTGAAGTCATAACATAACCCCTTTAAGCATAAAGAATTGAAACATAAATTTTTCAAAACCACATAACTTTAGTTGTATAGCAGATAAGAAAATAATTTGCCTAGTTTTTAGAAAGTTTTCTTTTAACCAAAATTATTCTATGAAAAAAAGGAAGATACGCAGTATGGTTACTCTAACATTAGCGTGTTTACAAGCCATCACTACACTATGCATGACAAGACATCGGCCAAGGCAAAAATTTTAAAGTCAGCATTTTCCTTTTCAAATGGAGTTGCAGTCGACTTGAGCAAAGCAGGCGGAGATTATGGGTGCACCAGTGAAAATTGTTACTGAACAACAGCGATTCTTTGGCGCACAGCTTCCGGCAATTGAGCCATTCACAGGTGGTGAAAATTGCTGGTTGCCGGCCAAAAAGGAAAACCCTGAAAGTGATACAATAAAATTTTCATTTCTACAGACAGCTTGAAGTGTACACTTAATAAATAATATTTATTACAAGGAAAAGTGATATCATGCTCTTAACGAGGTATCTACACTGTATGAAAACAAATGCTTCTTCACTTGATGAATTACTCACTACATTAAACAAATTCAAACTTATGTAATCTACTGCATGAATCGAAACAATATGAATTTCTAACTATTGCTTCAATTGCTTTCTTTGCAGGAGGAATAATTTTGCTGCTTCCTATTCTTTTTTAAATTTACTTCACTTTCAAAAACAAAGGACCAAAAAGACATGTACTCTAACCTTCCATGATGTGATATTAACACTGACCACTATTTCTCATTTTACAATTTCCCATTCCCCATCCCTCCCTTTCCATTCCCCATTCGTCACTCCCCATTCTCCATTTCCATTTCCCATCCAAAATGAGGCACGAAGAAGGTCGAGAAAAAAAGTCTGGAAAAAGTCAAACAAAAATACTTGGTCTGCATGTACTTTTTACTAACATTTTTTTGCTGTCCTCTGCAAAACACCAACGTGTAATGGTCAAACCTCAAGAACATAAACACATGACCGCAAATGTTTAATTTCTTTTTTCTTACTTTGATGTCAATCATAGCGATTTAGTCCCTGGAGAGTTCACCAGTGTTTTCCAAGCTAAAGCGAGGATCTCACGCCCATGTGCTTGCATGCTGCATCCCCTTGTAGTAAAAACCTTCAGGTCAACACTAAATTCGCTGGGTCGTGATTGGTTTCAATCTGATAAAGTTTTTGTTTTTCCATCTTATTTGGTCATCCGTCATTCTGGTCGCACCAATTGTGACCTGTGATCACTGCAGTATAGTGTGAGGCGAGCAATTTTCCTTTTTTCTCAGAGTGAGAGCCAATCCAAGTCATTTAGTAAGTTTACGACAGTTACAGGTGTTTGCATCTGACAATTTTTCACAAAACAGGCAAATCACCATTGTACGGCTTCTATTTGCTTTATGTGCTTGTCCATCCAGGGGTCCTACACTAGGCTTGCATACTCTAGATGAGGTCTTACAAGGGCCTGATTCAGTTTACGTGTCATGCCTGTGTAATTGGGCAGTTCGCATCATTTTGCATGTGCTGTTGTTGTGCATTTTGTTGGGTAAACTAGTATGTTTTGCACAATTCATCACTATGTTTAACCTTTTAACGCTCAACTGACGGCTAGTTCGTTTCTCAAATTTTGTCATGGTTTTGATTAATTGGTAACAGAACTTCCTGTCATCCAATTTGGTCTGTAATCATACCACTTTGCGGTCATCCGATTTTGTAAATCACTTGCATGATTACAGAACGAATTGGACTCCACTCGGTCTTATTACCATTATTAATCATAAAAATTACAATTTCCTTGATTGTGATTGGTTTAAAGAAATCCTATTTTCCACTAATTCACTTGCCAAGTTGTTATCGGACAGTTAACTATTGGACAGTTTGTTGACAGACAGTTTGTTATTGGACAGTTCAATAAGCCAATCACATTCAAAGTACCGTAGTATTTGAAATCAACCAATCACATTCAAAGTTGTAGTCTGAATCAACCAATCACAACCTTGGTTTCAATCACCACACACTTTGATTGTAGTCAATTTCAGAGCAACATTAAACAATTTACACTTCCTTTGTCAGTCTTTTAATGCAACATTTCCCTTCCTTTTATAACTTGGCTGTTCTTTTCTCAGAAATTGTGATTTTTATCATTAATAATTAATGATAAAAATCACAATAATTATCTAATTGGACGACAATAAGACTTCATGTCATCCAATTTGGTCTGTAATCATACTCGTGATAAACAAAATTGGACTCCCGTGATTTTGTTATCACTTGTATGATTACAGACCCAATAATATACATGAAAAAATTTCTTGATTCTGATTGGCTAAGAGAAATGCAGTTTTTAGGAAACACCAGTGCAGAAAAAAGGTAATTCGGTGCAGAAAAAAGGAAATACAGTGCAAAACAAGGTAAAAACTGCAGATTCTGATTGGTTGATAAACAAAGGCGCTGCGATTGAGCCAATCAAACACGGCCTCTGAATGGCGTAAAGTCTGAAGAGCTGCAAGCGACTCTGCGAGCCAAAACAATGGCTGGTTTTTTGAGCAGGTTTTCTTTCTTTGTGACCACAATAACAGCAGAGAAGCTGCAAAACAGCTCTAAAAAGGAGAAACGGCTGCGAAAAGCACTGTATTTTAGCTGTGTGTTTGGAAACAGTGGTGTCCAGCGAAGGGAATTACCGACGTAATTGGAATTACGAGTCCGTTGATGGAGTGACGCCGAGATTAATAAACAAACAAGGCGAAGATAACGAACTAGAAAGCCTGAAGGTAATTATTACAGTGCTTGATAAACACTTAGCAAACAAAGTAGCCTGATAGCTATAGCCTGTAATTGTTTAGCCAGTTTTTACAGCTAAAAATGCTTTAAAAACATCGAGAAAACTGTTGTTTTGGTTCACCTTAGCTTTGTTGCGTTGCTTCTGCAACGTTAAGAAGTTATCTCGCAATTTTTTCATGTATATTATTAATAAGTAATCACATGATTTTTCTTATGCAATTTGGAATAAATAAGCACTTGTAAATTTTTTCAAAGACCACAAATTGCACTCGCCCTACGGGCTCATGCAATTTTGTGAGTCTTTGAAAAAATTTACTCGTGCTTATTTATTCCAAATTGCACTCGAAATCATGTGATTACCTATACAAATTGGACTCCACGCAGTCCTATTACTATTACTTATGGACTTAATTTATTGAATGGGAATCGGTACTGACGTTCGTCATGGCATGCACATGCGCGATACTGTGATATGGTATTTGCATGTATTATTGGACACAACTGATTATCAGACAGCTAAAAAAAAAAAAAATTGAAAACTCAAAACAGAATAGGCTAATTCCAGTAGTTCTAACTTAGTATAAATAAAATTCAGGTCTTCCTTTGATCTACCGATCAAGTTTTGTTTTGATCCTTCAGCGTATTTCGGAAAAAAAAGGGAATTTCCTGGAACGTAGAAGAAAGTGCCGTCTCTTTCTACGCTTAACCTTAGATGCGCCAGGATTTTTTTGGGGAAGCACCAATTCGCCAGGCAAAATCCAAGACGTCATTTTCATGGAGGTCATGAAAACATGAAAATACAGCAAAGCATATTTACGAAAGGGTCTCACCTTCAGCTATCAAAAACCACAATTTATCCACATCAAGCAGGCAGTCAAAATTATTAAATGAACAACAACCTTTTCAGCTGTACATCCCACTTCTTTGATTCTCACTCCATTTCTTCTTCACTCTCAAATGAAGGGCTGAGAGCATAAACTGCCTATGTGTAATTTTAGGTTGTTTCTCGATTTTGCTCAGAAATGAAACAAATTTTTGCATGTGACTTGCAAGCAATTCGATTCAAAAACATTTTCCGGTATGTTTATTCACTGATTTTTTTTCAATTCCGAGCAAAATCGAAAAACAACCTAAAATTACACATAGTCAGTTTATGCTCTCAGCCCTGAACCCAGTGTGTTTGTCGCAAATTTAGCTAAAGTTGCTTAGAATATGATGAATCCGTCAATTAAAGATAAAGCACCATGAAATTTCACATTCAATCTTGTAGTTTTTTGGAAGATGGATTCCCAGAAGTGCAGAAACAGTTCAGAGAAAGCCAAAACTTTTTGCAAAGATTTGTTGTCATCCGCGATGGAACAAGTGTTCCTTCCCTGCTCAAAAGACAGTCTATTGGTCCTCAAATAGGGGTTTCTTTGCTATGAACTGACTGGTTTCCACTGTTTAAGCTGTTGAGTCTTCCTTAGAACTTTTTCTTTTGAATTGCAGTTTTAAAAGCTGTATTTCCTATCTGAGAACAGCACACTGCTATCTTGAAAATTCACACTGGGAAGGAGCGGCGGCCATTTTCATCGGAAAGTTGATCTTTTTTGCAGGTGACTAAAACCTTTCTGTCTCCCTAAGACTCTTCAATATATGCCCAGTTAGTGGGTTCTGATTGGCTTATAAGGAGACAAAAAAATCCTCTCTGGGGGAGGTGGGGAAGGAATGTGAATCCACGCAAAGATTCGGCCGGTTTTGGCAGGCACGGGCGCCAATGGGTTAAATTGTTTTAATTTAAGCCGCTGTTACACGTCAAAACTTGTGTGCATTGTAAAACAAGTTTCAGCAGGCATTGCACCGGTAATATGGTCGGTTTTGTGAAACTTTTTCGCACTTCTGTTGCAAGACAAGTTTGACGAGAAGTAGAACTGCTTTCTACTTGTGCAAAGGCTGCAATGATCGCAATGGTGATAAAAAGAAGAGTTTCACTGTGTAACACCAGATCTTGAAACTGGTCTCGCTTGGTCTCTCATCGCCATTGCAAACAAGTTTCAGCTAAAAGTTTCAACGTGTAACAGCGGCTTTAAGGTAAGGTATTCGCATTATCAGACAGGGTGTCTGGAAAACCCGAATAGTGAATAGTCGCGAACAGTAGCCTGTGTAGCAAGCGTTTCTGTGGGGTTTTCCGGGCAAAGAGACAATGTTTTGGCTGTGCGGAAAATGAGGTGAGGGCAAAATAAATAAAATGGGTCGGGGCGAGGAGGAGGAGAGAGGAAGGAAGGAAACACTTACAGACAAACCCTTGGATTTCAAAAACCACCCACTTAGCCTGTCACGCTTGAGCGCACTCAGCGAGATTTCATGCTTTCATCAGCTGTCGTAAATTGACCAATAAAATGTTTCGCCTTCCATAATGGAAGTGAACTTTGATTTGACAAAATATTTTGGAAGCCATGCGCGTACGGTGTGGGAATGGAGAAATCTCAAGCTTTGAAATTGTAATTTGGTAATTTAAGCCAAACAGGCTATATTTATACAGAAATTTTTTTCAATCTGTTGAAAAGGAAGGACTGCAAGGGAGAAGTTTTAGTGCAAATTTGCCAGAAAGTTGGACTTCAGGTGGTAAAATGTGAAAAATATTCAAGTCGCGTGCGTTTGTAATCCTTGTGCTCGCAAGATTCGAAAACTTGGATCACTGTATTCATTCATCCAGGAATCAATACAAGGTAAACTTAGGAATTCAACTGCGACAAAGCCAACTCCAGTAAAGAAGCATTTGCTGGACATGCCAGAGGGAAGAAGTCAGATCCACAAATCAGTTTGAGTGTTTTCGCCTGTGACAAAGACAAACGATGGCAAGTCTTCACAGAAAAGTTTAGATTTTGGGTAGGAGAGGTTTCAAAAATCTGATAAGGAAATAACAATAATCTTGACCACTTTTTGAAAATGGATAAGTCTTCCTGAGGGAGGCCTCCATTTTCCATTTCATTTTCAAGAAATGGTGTATGCAAAAAAGGCCCTAAAAGTCATTTGGGTTGGTTATGCCCCCAGCCCTTCAATTTGCCCTATTCATATTATCAGGGTTTTCAAATTTAGCCGGCGCCCGACGCAAGTCACCGGCTTCTTCAAGCATTTTCGCCGGGTACTTTTTGTATTTCGAAGTGTTATGAATACACAATTCTGTTTCACCAATGTAATTGCAATCTGATTTCTTTGAGGAAATAAACGCTGACAGATGAAGAAAAAAATAAATAAACAGTGCAACTATTATTTGTACCTTTGGAACTTCGAAGCAAGAGCATTGGCGGAAAGTCTGCTCGTGTGCACGGGCTGTCATTTGAACGGCTTACTGTAATTTGCGAAACGAAACGATCTGTATATTGCGAAATGAACTCAAAATATTTATTCGGCGAATGGAATAAGTTCATTTAGGAGGGATTCATTTACCATTTAAATGATTGTGCCATTCCACGTGAAATGGAAAGCGTCACGCAATATCTTCCGCAGATTCATCACATAAAAATTACCGTAACTGCAGACTCTAGCCAGATTATCAAAATCCAATATTAAAAGCAATCTGGAATTAGAGTTTACATATATTACATGTTGTTCCAGTTCTGAAAGCGACAACAAAACAACCCCCTCAGGCTGAATCTGTACGGGGCAGTAGCCACTTTCGCGTGGTGAATGCGAAGGCAATCTTTCTCGTGAAATGTTACTCGTGGTCTTGACTGCACCAAATGTATTTTAAAGGAAAGGTTGAAAGGAATCCTAACAATGAAACCCTTCAACAACGCAAGTATTCGGAATTTCAGACAGATGAAACTGCAAACTGCAGCGAATCGATGTTAAACGCTGACTTTGTTGTGATATCTCATGTAAGTACAAGGAAAGATGTCAACGAAAGTCGCCTTGTGGAAATATTACATTATTCACTTGATTCACCTTCATTTGAAGCTGAATGCAAAATGATCGAGTATTAGAACTGTTTATCTTTAACTTACGCAACTGATTTGAAATACTATTATATTACAATTCAGTTTTTAAATTGCACTTCAATTAGAGGTACAAGAAGTCAAATTATACTGTGATGTAATAGTACTGTACTCATGGAAGTGTAAAAGCATACTAGCAGTACCACTTTGTAAAACTTTGAAAACAACTAATTTTACAAAGCTTTTCAACACTAACCCCTTGTTAATAAGTGTACAGTGGCCTTCGGCAAAAAATGCACTGGAATAGATGGTTTTCACGTGACGTCATAAAAAACTAAAATTAAAAAATAAACAGACTTTTTCATTTTTATCTTCATCGCGTAAAAGACTCTTTAGAAATGTATCTGCTTGCATGTTTTCAGCTCGGTGGATTGCTCTGTTTTAAAAATAGAGCAGTTTGAATTTTAGAGTTTTTCACAGTGCATGACATAAAGATGTCTGCTCACAAGATGTCACTTACATGAAAGCATCGATTCACCGAGGTTTGAAAAGCCAACATGGTAAGAAAAGCGTCTATGAGAATGTTTCAAAGTTCAACAGAGAGAACAAAGCCTTGAGATAGTTAAAGTAAGAAACATATGTTTTAACTCGTTTCCAGCCGCCATCTTGGTGTTCCTAAGATGGCATTTCCATACAGAACACTAAAAGGTTGAGTGGTACATTTTGCCGAATAACTTGAGTACGGGATATTGCACGGCCCTGAGACTTCGGCTTGTTGTTTATTTACATGTATTACTCTTCTATAATATCACAATTTCTTGACTTTATCAATTGAATGGTTGATGATCTTATTTTTTCACTTGCGTGACTGAAAACGATCTATATAGTTCAAGGCAACCTGATTTGCAAAATTTTCCAGGGGGGCACCCCGTTCCACTGTGCAGAAGGGAGGTGCTCCTCTCCAGCACCCTACCCCACATGGCTGCCGTTATCACGACGAGATAGTGTTCCGGCTACTTTACAATTTCCTCCTGCTACCTTTTTTTCAATTTGAATACCCTGTATTATTCGCTGTTCGCGACTATTCGCTATTCACCATTTGGGTTTTCCACACACCCTTATCAGACACTTTGAGTTAGATTGTCTGTTTCATGTAGAATGAAGAAAGATTGTTTCAAATTTTCTCACATCCAAAATTTAGGATCTAAATCAATTATTAGGCCATGTCAATTCCACTTCAGAGGAAAAAGTGAGTAGGTCCAGTCAGGAGTCAGGTTGTTTCGATGCACAGTCATTTTGATTCAAGTTGTTTCGATACAACAGGTTATTGATATCATTTTTATGCTTCAGGATGACCCCACAAAACTCCACTTCTATTAACAAATTCACAATTAAGATTGAAAGACTTAGTTACTTTGAGGATAGAGACAATTTTCAGAGCTTTGTAGTCAAGTTAAATTTGAAGCGTGTCAGAAGCATGACACAAATTCTATTTTGCACCACGAATGTCTGTCAATTTCTCGTTTTGAAACATGCACCATTTACCGCAGAGATGAGAAAATGTCTGACAACAATGAAACATGTGAATTTGAGTTCTTTTAGCACTGAATTGTGAGATAACCAATGAAAAGGTGAGGGTTTTAACCACAAAGCAAATGCAAGGCAAAATTTATTTTTGCTGCGGAGTGAGCGTAGCGAGCGAGCAGCAACATAATCAGAATTTAAGAAGAATATATAGAAGGGAGTACGAATTCTTGAATTCATCACTTTTTACCACAATGCATTAGATTTAACCACACTGCACTGCGCCACTTTTTACCAGAGTGCGTTGCACCACAAACAACACAAGGATGTCACACCGTCTTTTTGCGTGGATTCCGGTGAGAAAGATTTAGAGCTAGGGTTAGGGTTAGAGCTAGGGTTAGGGTTAGGCCTAGGGCACTGCAAACGTTGATGTTAACGCAAGCGGCGCATTTCGAGTCTCAATCAGCTTAAAGGGTTCTTCAGAAATGAAAAGAATGCACAGGTTTCTTGGTTGACTCTTAATTATTTTGGCAAGGCTTTGGCCAATATAAGTACTGTAAAGTGCTGAAGAGGGTGATTTGGTTGAAAATGGCATACAGCACGATCGGACTTGATTCTCACTCAGTGCTCAAAAAGCTTGCTGTCGGCCGAGAAATAGAATAAAATATTAAAGACGGCTGTTTTTACTTGAAGATAGGTTTTGGCCAATACCAACAACTTCTGTTCGTGAGCAACACTGAAAATTCAAGTTAACGATGTTCAAGGGCAAAATAAGAGTTAAAAGAGTAAGCTGTTTCCCGTTGGTTTCTGCTTTGAAACAGAGCTTTGACTGCCGTTTCGCATGCTTTGGTCATTTGAAATGATTTTGAACGGTTCATTTTCATGGTCAAATGGAACCAGTGGAATGAAAATCGTATCACAAATCAACGTAAATGATGACAGTGAAAAAAATGGAACAAAATACTTCACTATTTTTGTTGGCTTCAAATTGGCTTCAAAACGTACATACTTGCATAAGATTTCAAATTTAATCCCTATCGTCTGTCAACAGATTCATTTTCATTGTCAACTGGAAAATATGGAATGAAAATGGTATTATGATCAAAGTAAATGACAACAGTTCAAGAATTTGGACAAAAAACTTAACTAGTTCTGAAGATATTCTTTAGCTTAAGACGGTAGAAAATTTGCATACCTGTGAATTGTGAAATTCGATCGTACACAAATGGGCTGTCACACGATTTGCGTGAAAATTATTTTAACTGTTTATCTCGGGTGAAAATGCTTTTTGCTGTTAATCTTGCATGAAAATACTTTTTGCTGATGTTTACAAGACTCCCTATAAGCGAACTGAGGTACTTGACGCAAAAGTGATTTATATGTTAAAATCCGCCAGCATGTTAATCTCTTCGTGTGTTTACATGACCAGACAGCCGATCATGAGTTTTGTGCTTTTGAATATTTGCCGCCTGTGGCAATGAAACGTTTCCTTGCACTGTTTTCCAAGATACTCAGCTCATCGAAAACGAACCGACTTCTTGTGATACCAATCGCCCACTCTTAGATGAATTCTCTGTGATGTTTTCGAAGTGAAAATTTTTCCACTGCAGCCGAGTGAATTTCATTTCCAGTCCTCGCCAGAACTTTTCAAGGTGACAGCGCCCTCTGTGATCCCAATGAATTCTGGGAATCAAATGGCCTCTCGAATGCGGAAAACACCAAGTCAAACATCCCACTTTTTCGCCTAAGTCAAAAAACAACTCTCCTTTCCCAATTTCTAGCAAGGCAACCTTTAGCAAATGGGTCAAGACTCTCAACTGTGGGGTGCTTTGAAGACCAGAGTTGCTTTCAGACTCTCCCGCCTGGCTAAATATTCTGTACTGCAAAACGCCGATTTGCTCGCCCCGGCAGTCAACTTAAATCTCTTCACATTTGGCAAGCACAGAGAAACACCACTCACTTCTTTGAGAAGTGTCTGACTTGTGGGCCTACAGACGTTAAATGATGTCTTTTCAACCACCAGGCTGGCGAGTTTCCATTAAATTTACCTAGCGATCAACACCTCAGAGCCACGTAAGTTTCCTATCAATAAAAGTTAAATCGATCTTTTAACCGTGAAACATGTAGTCTACGTCACACTATCAAACAATCCTTTTGTACCCGTCAATCATTTCACGTGCTCTTCAGGGAATTCAATTCGTGCATGAACATTAATACGCATACAAATGAGCGTAGCTGAATTGAAGAGCTGAGAGCATAACTGACCCAAATGGCCTTTTTTTGTACACGCTTTTTCTTGAAAAAGAGTGGGGAATGGTCAAAGAAAATTATGGGGCAATTTTGTTCTATTGAATCAAAGGCCACATGCAGACATTCAGCTGATTTGGACCAAAAAAAGAAAAAAACCCTAAAAGTCATTTGGGTCGGTTATGCTCTCAGCCCTTCATTTGTTTTCTCTTTTCGTCACGCGCCGCCGAGCGTGAATTGTGCGGTGTCAATAAACAAAAATAGACAGTCTTGGACTGCATGTGGCTTACTACTGTTATTACTCAGAATAATGTAGTAAAAGAAGAGAGCCACAGTTAATCATAAATTGGTCAACTGGACTTAACTCATGCCTTAGCATTAGAAAAAAAGTAGAGATTAATTCATGGGTGCACAGTGGTATGAAAGTTATCTTTAAGTGTTCAGCTGGATGTGCCACGCGAGAGCAAAGCAGTGAAGATAGATACTGAGAGTGAACACGAAAAAATAAATTTCATTCTGTTCAAGTCTAGTGCCCATGTATCAAATGGTGATAAAAAGAACAAACAGACAACTTACAGGCCGGGTGAAAGATACAACACTCCTTTGGTCAGCGATAGTTAGAATTCCTAATTTCCAAATAAAATACACTTGTTGCCAATGAAAGATTGTTAAAATTTTGCAGCGAAATTTGATCCTGCTGTCACATAGGCAAATTTGAGTAGTCGTTCAGTTCGCGATATGTTTCCAAATGTGATTCAACCTCTTTGACAGATGGGCAGATTCCCAGAAATCAACGCTTGAGAAAGAACAGAATGGCCAAGGACTGACCACCACCACTACAATATCTCGCAATAAGTAACAGATGTTCAATGAATAAAACTTTTTTTGTCACAGACACGCATAATTTTAAGATGAAATTCGATACGCGTAGGTGTCAATACATGTGTTCACTAATGGTGCTCGTTTGTGACTTTATTTCATTGAAACAGGATTTTCTTCGACTGTTCTTAGGAATAAATTTTACAATGTAACTCCTCCAAACTGGAAACACAAATGTGTGTAATTCATTATTATGCAAATTTTCTGTTCTCACCGTGGTGTCTGTCAAGTCTATTTTGCGCTATTTTTGGCCGAAGAGTGAAGATCATCGCAGTAGGCTTTTGTACATTATGCTTTTGTTTCCCCACTAAAATGCTCCACCTTAATGCTCCAATTTTCCCACTAAAATGCTCGGTCTTCCCAAAAATCCACTAAAATGCTCAGATACTGCTCATTATATAAACGGTTATTTTAAATTAATTTAAAAGTTTTTAACATGGTGTTTAACTGTTCACACTTACAAAAACGTACAAGTGTTGCAAGTAACAACAACAATGTATACGAGTTCATAAATACAGCAAAAAAAAAACGTAATCCTCGAAATCATCTATGAATTTTTGAGTTTTAGTCTTCATTTTTTCCAAAAAAAATATTAATAAATTTTTCTTTTTTAGTTTCTCGGAAAAAAAAGAATAATTTCCAGGGAAATGCCACTAAAATGCTCGAATAATGCTCAATGCTTTTGCCTCACTAAAATGCTCAAAAAAGTGCTAGCATAATGTACAAAAGCCTACATCACGGCGACGTTTCTATCCAAATTATACATGCATTTCACTTTGGATGTTTCCTTGGAGTTTTACTATTGTTCCATCGAACGTTTATCAATTAATTATATTTATTTTAAAGGCGAGGAGTGATTTTGAAGTTGGCCTCGTACACACGCTAAACTAATGTCTTGTTTGCGTCCTTGTGGTCGACGAGTGCGGTTTTGTCGAAACTTGTTCGATCAATCGTGCCGGCCTTGAATTCCTTACGCTTGCCAAGTGGCTACTGGCTAGCGACTACACTATTCGCCTACTTGTACACTGTGCATTTTCGTTGAGAAATAGGCCGCTTTCTCAAAATTTTGATCGCTTTTGATGACAGTGTCCGCGATGAACCGCAGCAATCTTGATTCGTTGCGCTTATGAACAAGCAGCGATATGAACGTATTAAAATTTAGCATAGGAATTTTTATGCAGAAAAGCACAACGCTGTGACCTCGAAAGAAACTGAATGTCTTTTCACCTTGTTTTTTTTTATGCAGTATGCGATATTTCCTCGAGCAGTACACCACGTCCTCAAAACCTAAATAATGACGTTTGACAGTATTTGTCACCGCGCTGTCCTTTAGCTTGAATTCGTTGCGTTGTTCGAACGGAAACTGTTGTAGTGTCTACATAAGTGTCCATACAGAACAACTGTGTTCTTTCCTCAAGAACTCGGAAAGTCGAATTGCGTACTCGATGAATCGCATACTCGCTGAATAACAATAGAGTGCTTCCTACGAGAAACGAGTAACGAGGATCGAGTCGAGTTTTGAGTGGATCGAGTCTTGATTCTCGACTCGATGCTTGATACTCGATTCTCGCGAGGATCGAGTTGAGACTGTCAACTTACTTTTAACCAGTACTGTACTACTCTCTTGAAAATTCACCCGGTCGCCATTTTTATTTGAAAGCTGATCTTCCACGCGGGTGACTAAAACCTTTCTCTCTACCACTCCCCAAGACGCTCGCAGTTAGTGGATTATGATTGGTTTATTATTCCTGGAACAACAGGAGACAAAAAACCTCTCTAGGGGAGGCAGGAAGGAACAAGCAAAAGCTAAGATCGAAGAATATCGGATCAAAATTGGCAGAGTTCGTAGGTCGTTCGTATTCTATTGTTACACTCACTCACTCACTGAATCAACAGGACAACAAAGTGGCTTTGCCTCCATAAGACACAGAGAGGATTAAAGCAACAAAATACTGTCTTAAACGCTGAATTCCGTTAGAAATGTTCTTATGATGCCCCATTTATTGAAGAGTATAGATTATTTATTTAGCATGTGCTGACGAGCATGAATTCACAACGAACAAATGCTCTACAAGGCACTACGAGTGAAACAGCAAAAATGCTGTCGTAAACTTGAATATTCGGTGTATACTGTAGTCAGACTATTCAAAATTAACAATGACTTAACAACAAAAGGAAGACAATGAGTAAGCTCATACATACTAATGAGCCATTTTTTGCGTTTGTGATACACGCGTATATAAATTGTTTTTGACTTGTCTATGCGCACTGTGTATGCACGTTTTTTGTGTATATTTTGGTTCGCTTATCTGCGAGCTGTACTGTAGGTAATAATTAGTGATTGATAAAAGATAGAGCAATCAGAAACACGCAGAAGTCGCTCGGGCGCTTAGTGGGTTAAAATCATTGCGAAAGAGCTACAATCAAAGGCATCCTGTGGTAAGCTCGTGGAGTAAGTAAAGCCTGGTTTCCATATGATCTTAATGGTCTGCGATCAGTCTGCAACACGATCGGCGACACAATCGGCAATCGATCTGCAACATGTTGCAGACATATGGAAACATGTGTCCCCGGCATCTGCGGCGATCTGCGACACACGATCGGGGTGATCAGGAAAGTAGAACTAGATTCTACTTTCCCGATCACCCCGACCGTGTGTCGCAGACTGCCGCAGACGCTGGAGACACATGTTTCCATATGATCTTAACATGTCGCAGACCAATCGCCGATCGTGTCGCTGATTGTGTTGCAGACCAATCGCAGACCATTAAGATCATAGGGAAACCAGGCTTTAGACACTGTGTGGTTTGAAATGCAGTGTAATACATTTTTCTGATTAACTCAGCTATCACATTTCTCTGTTTTACGATTTGATTCGTTTGTTGTATCTTGACTGTTGTTCATTGATTAATATACGTTGTGTAATGGGAGTTTTGAAACCACTCTAGTAGAAGAGTAGTTTGTTCAAGAAATACTGTAAAAACAAGTAACAGTTTACCGTATTTACCCGTGTATAATGCGCACTTTTTTCCTAAGATTTTTTTCCATAAAATTTGTGCTGCGTATAAAACACGGAACCTTTTGTTTCTTGATCGCTTCCCTAATTTGCATGTACACATTAACAAACCGGTGAACAAGAATTCAAAAGGCTGTTGTCCAAGCCGTTGTTATAATTTGTGCTGCGTATAAAACACAGAACCTTTTGTTTCTTGATCGCTTCCCTAATTTGCATGTACACGTTAACAAACCGGTGAACAAGAATTCAAAAGGCTGTTGTCCAAGCCGTTGTTATAATTTGTGCTGCGTATAAAACACGGAACCTTTTGTTTCTTGATCGCTTCCCTAATTTGCATGTACACATTAACAAACCGGTGAACAAGAATTCAAAAGGCTGTTGTCCAAGCCGTTGTTATAATAAACAAACAAATAACCTATCATAGCTGCTTTTAAATTACCCTGCAGAATACCCTGCCACTTATTTGCATGTCATTGAATAAGAATAGCGTCTATTGTGTTCTGCTTCATTCTTCAAAGAACGCTGACCAAGGTAAACAATAGTGGCAGGGTATTCAGCAGTTACTTTCTCACCGCGTTACGCTTGATTGAACAGATATATGAGACCATGAACATTTGCTTACCTTTATTTAGCATTCGAATACGTGAAAACATAAAGTGTCAGCGAATGAAAACGAAAATTTTTACACAGCAACCACAAAGAGTCTTTGAGCATATGAGAATTCCTAGAATGGGTGTCTAAATCATTCCCTCATGCTGTCTCAATGCTCGGGAATACGCTATTCTTATCAGATAAAACAAGTTTTGATTGCTTTTTGTAATGAACAAATTAGTGATCCCGGTACATGAAACACAAGCTTAACCAAAGTCAGAACAACCTAATAGTGACCGAAAGTTTTTTGAATATCATAGAAACACAGGACAGAATAAAGTTTGTTTGTCCCTTGAATTATGCTTGACGAATAATGCACATGTCATCGGCTTCCCCGTGGGGTCAACCCCCAGGCTAACCAGGGGGATTGTAAAATCAGTCAAGCAAACTTTAGGAATATCCCGGGGGGGTCGGGGAATCTCTCAAGACAAAGTCCCCTGGGTCAGGTGTCTCTCAGCAGAAAATTCCCTTGACATCCTTTTCAAACTTGTGAATTCCCCCACCCCCTAATCTTTGATCGTAGAACAATGTCAAGATTTCCCCCTACCCTCGGGCAAAGAATCCCGTCCATCCCTTTGTATTCCCCCACATATCTCCCTGGTAGGCCCGGGGGTCGACCCCACAGGGAAGCCGATGACATGTGCATAAGAGCATTCTTAACAACCATCTAACGAATGCGTGAAAGCGCCTGCCGAACTTGAGACGACTGGAAATCAATTACAAATTTTCCATTATGAGAATGAATATATGAAAATCATACATTTGAACTGCGGATAAATGATAGAATATGTGAATGATCATCGCAGTTATGAACACTACTTAAGCAGTAGTGAAAAGAAAGCCTGAAAAAATTCAGGCTTGTACGGGATTCGAACCCACGACCTCTGTGATACCAGTGCAGCGCTTTACCTAAGAAGCCATTTGAGAGCTGGTCGTTTTGTTCGGGTTCGTAATATACCCGTGAGTGGTGAATATATGAGAATGAATATATGAAAATCATATATTTGAACTGCGGATAAATGATAGAATATGTGAATGATCATCGCAGTTATGAATACTACTTAAGCAGTAGTGCAAAGAAAGCCTTTTTTCACTACTGCTTAAGTAGTGTTCATAACTGCGATGATCATTCACATATTCCATTTCCATTGTTTACGCCTGACATCCTTATTCCCCAACCATCCCGATAGCTCTCCACGAGCTAAAAACGATAAGTTATACTTTGAAATGACGTTTTACGTTGCCGCCGACATCGTCGTCCCTAAAGCTCCCTTTTTTGAGCCCTGTGATCGAGGCACTGAATGAAAATTGAAAGTATAACTTGTTCAGATATTTTCGATAAGTAATGGTAACGCGCGCCGGAACGAGTGAAAAACACAAGTCCTTACCTGTGATTCTCGAGGAAATGCCGAGGAAAGTTTGTCCAAAGGTATTGAATGATTACATAACCTTTCTTCTTTTGAAAGCTGAAAGGAAACCCAAAAAAATCTTTAACAATATGATCGAAACGCTACCTTGATTACCATATATAAGAACTTGTTAAGCTTACGTGTTAAAAACCATCTCCGACAAAACAACAGAAGATGGCTTTAATTCTTACCTCCATAAGTTTATACACAGGCGCTCTGTTTATCGACAAGTCCGGTTTGTACCTTTTCTCCAAAGAATAACCCATCTCAGAACCTTTTCCCATCGAGGTTCCCTTCCTTTTTATCGTATCACAAGCCATATCGCCGTGTTCCTCTTGATTAACGACTGTGACGTCCCTTATTAGCTTTCGGTTACGTATTACGGTTAGTTAATAGTTATACACCTTATTCCAAAATGGCGGCTGCTCGGAATGATCTGGGGAGAGCAGCGCGGAAACGAGGCATCGAGGGCCAAGTCAAAGTCAAGCATGTAAACAGCAATGGCGTTCGTAGTATCTATTAGGAGAATTGAAGACATACCTGGCAGTTCGTTGAACGGATGGGATCCTAATCAGTTGAAATATGCTTAATTAAAATTTTGGTTCAAGTGTCGTGGTGATTCTTGTAAAGGTTTACGTAATTACCAAAGCACAATTTTGTAAGCGGTAAGTGATATAGTGATTTTGCTGTCGGAAACGCCGACCTTGCTAAGGCTGCTAAGGTCAATTAAGTATCTCATTTTCTTCGTTCTTTTACAGCGTGAATGAGTATTATTTGAATTAAAAGACTGACTATCTTCTAGTCGACCCGGACGAAAATCTCATCTATACCCGGCATATAACGACTGAGCCGGTAAAGAGCTTTTCAGGCTGAGGTTAGCGCTAATCATTGATTAAGATGTATTAAAGCCTATAAGTTCAGTTGTCATAAGATGGTATTTAACCCGGGTTAGCGCTTCGAGCAACTGGGCCCAGGGAAGCTGACTACAACACTACAAACATTTAGGAAAAATATTTACCCGGGATTAACTTAACCAAAATTTTGTTTGCTTGGAACGCTAAAAAGGAGATTTAAATTAAGTTTTTTTTTCTCGGAAATGTAGTTCAGAAAATCAGAAATCATAGTTCAAAATAGTGAGCAAACTGAAAATAAATGGTCATGTTGCCTGTACGCGAGTTATGTGCTTATGCTTACAAACGCACCACATTTGACTAACAACACTAAACAGAGTAAATGCACTAGACTGTCCCATATGTGGAAGTTTTTTGTCTTGTTGTTCACACACTCATCGCGGATTTGAAGGGAGACAATTTGTTGTGTTTGCACAACTCCCTCAGAGGTCATTTGACCTTTGGTTCCAATAAAAAGTGCCCCATGGAAAGTCGACTAACAAATGTTTTGGCACCCCCAGGTGAGATTCCAATGAGCTCCTTCAGATTGGTATGCCGGTTTTTATACGAGCTATAAAAAGATCACTGTTTAAACGAAGACTCTTAGGCATTTGACAGCAGAGCTCACTGCAGTCAATTATGACCCTGGTAGAAGGATATTTATCTTTAAAATTAGCAGGCATGTGGTCATTGATCTTTGCCCTTGAGGGTCATACTGAAATGATGCTGACCTTTAGAAACATAAAATTAATCCAGGCTTAATTGCCTTGGTCTTCCTTGTTCAGGGGCATCTAATTCATATTTGCTACATCATGAGAAGGTGAATGCCAATAATCAATGTTTTCACCTTCTTTTACTGGATTTAAATACTGAATTATACTCTTGAAAATGTCTCTATTGGGAAATCCAGAATAAAAAGCTAAATGTTTAACTGACTTCATAAATCTATCGAAGCTAAATACTTTCGATTGTAAATCTTGGAAATATCCGCCTCGAATTGTCGGAGTTTTTCAGTAATCTCGGCTTTCTCACAGTCCAGATCATGGATAGCTTTCTCACAGTCGTTTTATAGCTCCCTAGAATCTCTATGAGGACAAATATCTGAATCACGATGTCTTGGTTGATGACAGTAGGTCAGGAGTTGTTAAGGTTTTCCTCAGTCTTTTTCGTTTGATCGGACTACTATGCTTTGGTGCTTTTCGTTTTACGAGCGAACACTTCTTTCACGGAAAAGCGGATGGTACAGCAGTAGTTTTCAAAGTTTTCTCGCGACCAGCAAACGAACAAATATAACCCGAAGACTTGAAGTGGCGCAAACATACCCTTGATCGAGTGTTTTGTCACTTAAAGTTAATCCAAGATCCCTTCGTATGGCAACAATCCATTCGGCTTGAACACACTACACGTCGGTCTTCTGGAAACTTCTGATATGAGATTTTCACACCATTTTTCTACATAAATTTTCTTAGGACAGAATGGCATAGAGCAATTTTGAAGCATGATCGCTCATGATTACCATATGTAAACACCACAAGATTTTCACGCCGGCCCTCGATGCCTCGTTTCCGTGCTGCTCTCCCCAGATCATTCCGAGCGGCCGCCATTTTGGAATAAGGTGTATTACGGCAAGTTATTACGGTTAGGTATTACAACCTCGTTCCCAGGGAGGAAGAGAGGGAAGAGAGAGAGGACCCTGGGAACGAGTTGTAGGTAAAAGCGCTGTTAGACTTTTGTTTGATTGGTTGATTCTTACCCTTGAATCCAGGCTCCTCTACACGCGCGCCAAAGAGATTTCAGTGTAAACAAACATGGTCGCCGGTGGAAAGATGTACTGGATCACTTATTCTATTAGTATATTTTGGATAAAAATATTACCGGGAAAAGACTTGCACCCAAACTTCACAATCTGCCGAATGTTACAACAGATGGAGTAAAAACCCTCAAAATTGTAAAAAGTGCTACCCTCTTGGGTTTAGAAATTGACAACATGCTTTCTTTTAATTTGCATGTGGAAATGATTTGTAAGAGGCTTTCTTCGCGGATAGCTGTATTACGTAAGATTAGAGTATTTTTGCCGTTATCTCAACGCCTACTACACTATAATGCTATAATTCACCCGGTATTGAGTTATGTGAATGTTATCTGGTCATCGTGCGACAAGGAGTCATTAAATAGAGTTTTAAAGTTGCAAAAGCGAGTTATCTTGTACGCAGACCGCCAAGCATCATCGGTAGCACTATTTAATAAGCTACACTGGATTCCTTTTTATGAACAATGTAACATAGACAAATGCTCCATTTTGTACAAACGTATACAAGTAGCCTGCAGTGCAGGCGTATTTCGGGCGCGCGAGTGCACATTTTCGTATTAGGGCGCCATCTTGGATTTGGTAACTGTGGAGGGTTGGGGCGAGGAAAAATTTGCCGAGGGAGTAGGCGCGAGGTGGAAAAAACGGGCGTGGGGGGAGGGGGAGGGAAGGCGAAAAATACGCCTGCCCGCAGTGTTTGTTCGCTTGCAGAACCCGTACACCAGATAGACGGGGTCTCTGATTGGTGCGGTAGATTGCAAATTGATCGATAGCTGTCAATCTAAGATAGTTTTTCTTCCGGCAGTTCCTTCTGATTTGCAGAGATAATGGCGGACTCGCTAAGCTTTGATGCTGCACTCGAAGAAGCGCTTTTATTTCTCTCTTAGCTAGGTATGTCGCGTGAATTATGACCTGAGCAAAAGGAAGCCATTTCGACCCTTGTTCATGGAAGCGATTTATTAGCAGTTCTTCCGACGGGCTTTGGGAAAAGCCTCATCTTTCAGTTGTTGATTCGTGTGAAACAAATATTATCGTCGAAAGCTGCGTGTGTGATTGTAGTCTGTCCGCTCAAAAGCATCGTACAAGATCAGTTAACGGAAGCATCGTCAATGGGTTTGACGGCGACATCACTAGCTAGTACTAGATTAGAAGATGTTGAAAAAATACCAGATAATCTTTGCGTCCCCAGAGGAAATATTAGCTAAGCCTTTTCTCTCTTCCCTGAAAAAGAGCAGTTCACCATTGCACCAAAACCTTGCTGCAATAATTGTCGACGAGTCACACACTGTGGAAACGTGGACCGGACAAAGGTTTGATTTTTCTCTTACGTTTCACGTAAAATGGGGGTGGAAGGCCTACACGTCTCCTACTCACATGTTTGTCGCTTCTATCTCGGTCTTTTGACCCATTAAGCTTCTTGTATGTTTTCAGCGGGTTAACATGATGATTTAGAGGATTTTCTTGTTAGCGACTAAATGAAGCCATGTGCTTAAATGTCGCATACTTGATCTCAAAGGTCACTTCTGGGTTACAAGTTTCAACGCCTGTTTGTTTGAACCCTTGTTGTTTCTGTTTAGCGACTGTGGTTTTTACGCCCTTTGAGGCATTTTTATCTATGTTTGGTTTGGCTCATTTAAGTGATTCCGGAGACGGTACAGCCAGTTATCTTTGTAAGGATAGGAGTTTGAGCCGTGTAATAATCTGTCTTGCATTTTTTGTTTTGCCGGGCCCGGCCGTTTGTATTTGCAGCAAGATGGTGTGCTTCTATCACGGCTTTTTGTCTTTCGATCCTTTCTTTAGCACTGTAGCTTCTTAGAGAGCTAGGCCTTCCTGAACTAAATCAATCACGTAAACAACGTTTCCCACACGACTACAAACTTCTGCTAACACAACTCCAAGGCTGTCCTTCCTCTGCGAGGGTTTAAAAAGACTTTCCGACGATGAGTACACTTGTTTGCCGGGAATGTTTCCAAATTTCACTTTAAAAGAGCTTTTGCAAATCCTACAGCTGTCGCTAGGACGTCTTTCCGACATAATTTCACTCGCATACTCGCTCGCTCGATTCCTGTTTTTGACAGACTTGACAAATACACGTGTGGCGATGTTTTTGTCGGAAGTAAATTTTTGGCTTCCGGTAGAAAAGAAATAGATTTTCATTGGCTGCTTACACATTTCCGGAAAGGCGATCAAGCGCTACTAATTAGGGGGCGTTCAACAATTTCACAGGCTTTGCAGGCAGGCGTTATTTCACGTGCCCCACCCCTTCGCCCTCTGCCACTTCGCCTTCTGTCCCAATCCTCTACCGGTCAAGCAACAATCCAAGATGGCGACATCGAAAACCTCGTCTGTCGTTCTGTTTCAAAATAACGCCTGCACTGCAGGCTAGTATACAAGGGTCTCTACCAAGCTACCTGGATGATCACCTAGTAATTAATCACAAACGTCATTCACGGAATACACGGTACGCTAATTTCAACGCTATTTGCCCAAAATATAAAAGAGAAACCGAAGGTGGACGCACATTTGCAGTATCCGCTTCAAGACTCTGGAATAATGTACCCTTATCTACTAGGAAAGTGGATTCTGTAGCCTGTTTTAAGCACAACATGTGGAGTAAGATTTTTAGGGACAAGCAATTTTACATCATTTTCATAGTTAGTAATCGAGTTTTATATGATCATTTTTCGATTATTTAAATCGCATGTTTTTATTCATTCATAATTTTAAGTGATGTTCTATTTTTAACTTGTAATTAGCTGTTTAAATCAGGGCCACAAGTTTATTAGCCTGTAGCTATTACGTGCTACCCTGGATAAATAAAGTCTTTACTTACTTACTTACTTACTTACTTACTTACTTACTTACTTACTTACTTACTTACTTACTTTATGTTCATGTGTCGTCCTCTTTCCTAATGATAGTAAAAATTGGAAATGATTTCTTAAGGACCATAAAATGTTATTTGTACAAATATCCGCTCTGGTGTACAAGCGGATTTTTCCTGCGTGGAGGTTCATGCGGCGTGTAAGCGTGAATATGTTGGGGGAAAAACGGTTTGAATGAGGAGCGATCTGCTCTAAAAGCAGGAATACCGGGTTGGGAAAATTCTTTATGCCGTCAAGTTTACAAAATGACAAAGCACTTCATAGCTGTGTCAGAGGTCAGCGAAAGTTCAACGGCGGCTTTGTCAACAGAAGACCGATGTGCTTCGAGGTTAGTTCTATAAATTAAACTGAACTACGTACTTTAACGGGCTCTTTCTGTACAACATTCAGTGAGTTTTTCGGTATAATTTAGACTCAGTTTGACAGTGATGCACGCAGAAGAGGTCAAAGCGCAGGAAAACCGTTTCTAGTGAAAATAAGCTGAAGTGTTATTTTTAAAATGTATTTGAAATATTCAATAATTGAAGTTATATACGCTTACATCAAGGAGCTCATTTATCAAATTTCATGATTAGGCTGGGTTAGTGTATTAGGTTTTCAATTGTCTACCAGTGTACCGAACAAAGCTCCTTATACTTTTTAAATAAAAGCAGAAAGCTCTTAATGTTAATATTAAGATTCAATCACTGCTAAGACAAGCACTAATGAACTGCTACATTTGACTTATGATCAACAGATTCCCTTGTTTCTGCAACTGGGCTTTTGCTGTTTAACATTTTTAAAGTATAATTTAGGCTTTGCTTGGATCATAGTTGTGCTCGGATTAAGAGTAGACTGATGTGCATGGAAAACGTTAGAGTATAGGGAAACCGTTTCAAGTCAAAATAAACCAAAGTGGTCATATTTTTCGAGTAATTTTGCCCATTGGAATAACTGACGCTTTGTCCATTGAGGAGCTCAGATTTCTTGGTAATTCCTCAGTTGATCTGTTGGGCTTTGAATTGGCTGCTGTTGCAAAATAAACTCACTGTTATACTTTTCTTCATAAATAGTGAACCCTCATGTTCATTTTCATAATAAACAGCTGCCCTTACCTGCTTGCTTTGTTTGTTCTAAGAATGGAATTATAATTAAAATTTTCTACATAAGCTATGAAACACAACTTGCCTCTGATCTTCTGGTTTATTTAGGAGAAATCTCCCAAGAAGTGAAAAGGCCCTCAGAGCTAACAATATCTTTTGAGTTCTATGCTGCTGCAAATATTTTTTATTCATTTTGTTTTGCATGACCTCCTCCCATCATTCTGATGGTAGTAAAAAGAATTTTACTAACCAATCTACAAACACATTGCTGCTGTTTTGCATCAGTTCTGTTTTGATCATTCACTAAAATATTTTTTTAATGGTAGAGGTTTGTTTTACCCTGTTGAAGTATTGAGAGGCCTCATATGTAGTAGGTTTACTTGGAAGACCAAAATGTGTTCAAGTTGAGTTATAATAAAACCATCACTTGTGCAAATCAACAATAAAAGAGGGATTCATTTCAACAAATATCATGAGAGGAAAATCCCACAACTAGTGAAATTACTTGTGACACAATAATCTGTGTAAGTAATATTCACCATAGGAAACTACTATTTTCTTTAGTTTTTGAAATATTAATAAAAATACATTACAACACATTAATAAAAACAAATTTAAATACATCAACAATTCTTTGTAGAGATGATCAAGTCTAAATAGTGATGATTCAGTTAAAAGAGAGGCTACAAATGTATATGATTACTTTTTATTCAACAATTTTCACTCAGGTGTTAGCCAGAAGGGTGTCCATTTAGCTAATATTGTAACACATTTAATCCACCTCTGCTTCCCCTGCAAGTGAAACAAAAGAAAAGCACATTTGTATGTATTGAATAATCAAATTTGCAAAAGAATTTTAAATACACAACACAATTTAAGATTCAAAATGAATTCAATATGAAAATTGAGTGAGTTGATGCAACACCAAACAAAAACTTGTAAAATGTTTTGGTGTTTTTTCAGTTAATTCCTAACATGTGTTGAAGGATCCAGTTGCTAAATTGCCTTCTTCTGGTTGTGTTGATGTTGCAAACAAAAACAGGCTATCATAATAACAGAAGAATTGGTGAAAATGTAGCATAATCAGCTGTCAGGTTGAAATTCTTCTGCCATCCTATCACTTAAAATCACTACTCCTATGAATTCTCCTGATCTGAAATAGTTTTACGTTCTCTACCCTCTTAATTTGCAGTCAAACTTAAAATTACCTGAGAAAAGTAAGAAAAAGGATGAGCAAACAGACGTAAAGCTGCATTAAGGGGGCTTGACCAAGGTATATTGACAAATTGACGAAAACGAATTCGAGTAGCATCCATCAAAGGCGGAACAAACTTGCTCGCGCAAGAATAACCTTTGATCGAACATTTGGTCTATCAATGCAGTACTTAAATTTCTTTTGTTTCGGTCAAAGTATTGAGATGGTATTAGAGAATCTCTCCTCCTGGCCGATCCCCGTATCACGAATTAATTATTCGGGAATACACAAAAATGAAGTCGCAATCAAATCTCGAAGCACAATTTAATTTCACTTGCGAACGACTGTCCTGACAACAAACGCCAAAATAACTTAACGGAATGGTCTACAAAGTTAAGATTTAAGACAAAATGAATTTGGAGTAAGTACAACTTAGTGATAACTCAATATTGATAGTCGATTATAACTTGCGAAATCTAGGCAGGGTAAAAGCGTGAGCCTAAAAATCCATTATTTTGAAAATGAAATTCGATCAACGAAGCTTTGTCTGGTCAGGGTGAATAGGGGGTGCACCACGAAATTACACCAGATTTTGCTAACAGGTAGTACGCTAACAGAAGTATCCCCTGTTAATGGAATTCCCATATCACGAAGGGAAACAAAAGTCTCGGGGGTATGATGACAAACTTTTAATTGAGGTCATACAAAAACTAAATTTACTAATCAAACCATTCAACTTGCCTGACAACAAAAATCATGGATATGAAACGACAGCTGTACCCATTAAATGGAAGGATTAGTTAACTGCAGTGTTGTATTCGACTTTCATGAAGAAATGATGTAAACGAAAACGGTAAGATTATCTTGTTGAACAACACCATGGAATTGAAAATGATAGCAACACGATTTCTTCCTTGGCAGAAAACGAAGCAAATAAAAACCTAAAAAAAAAAATCAAGGAACCAAAGATGGGTTGTACTTACCACAACAGTCCCACTTGTTTAGCTTGACATTAACTACGATCTGAAGCAGACTCTTGGACGGCAGAAAAATGCATCGACACTGGGCTCGTCAAATACTCGTTGCAGACAAATCGTCATCTTGACCGTCGACACCTCCACACGATATGGTAGGCGGAATGGTGCAAAATTCAAGGAATCAAAATCGCTTCCAACATCAACAATCAATCTGAAGTTCAACACAAAATCGCTTCCAACATCAACAACCAATCTAAAGTTCAACATTTTCTTTCTATATCAACAATAAAAACCGTCCAACTTCAACGGCTGACGAAATTAAGTCAACATCAACAACAATTCCTCTTTGTCTTTAACAGCGAATCACCTCAAAACCAACATCGAAAAGCGTCTCAATTTCAAGAACAAAATATTACGTTCAACAATTTGGGGACGAGCGACTGGTTATGGTCGGGGGAGGCTGGGACAGAAAAAAATCTTAATAGAACATGGCGGCCAGCGGAGCAAGTACCCACAGTATCGGATGGGACTTGTTTTTTATAGATTTGGAACAGCTAGTTTTAGATTATGAGCAACTGAAAGCGTCAAACTTTGCTATAAACGTTTCCTTAGACGAAACTCTTCTGCAAAGCTTTGAAAATGCTGTTCAAGCTTTACGAAACGTGCTTCCTCATGTCCATCATTCACATTCACTTGTTGCTATATTGTCAGAAATTGCACACAATCTCCAGGGCTAGATTGCAGAATACCCGGCCACAAAATGGCTAACTTAAAACACTAAATTTGGCTTGTAAGCATGGCGGACGGACGGTCAGTTTGTAGTTCTGATGATGATCATGATTCACTCCCTAAAACCGAGTCTTGTTCGCTAAACCCTGAGGTCTGTGAACTGGAATATCTTCATCTTAATGGCGACAAGTTAATGTGGTCAAACGACCTCGAATCGCTCAAGAATGTCGTGGCAGATGTTCTAAAACAGCAAGCGAAATGGCTGACGCCTGGTGGAAATACGAAGCAATTCAAAAGTTCCAACGGTAATTTAATTATTAACTGGTACAACAAGAAACAACGAACTCTGAACTTTCAGGGTCGTGATGGCCCTGCTTTAAAAGATGGGTTAGTGGAATTAGTACGAATGAAGCCGGGAGTGCCAACGGATTTGCAAGACCACGAACCTTTGGTATCAACCGAACAAACAACGCAACCATCACTATCAGAGGAAGACAGCAGTATTCAGCGTAATAGTCGAATATTGATTGACGACGGGAGTCCGTCAAATTACACTCAAGAGCGATCAAATCCAGTAATTGTGACCGACATTGAGGGCTTAAAACTTGATTTATTGATACTTCAGAAACAAGTCGAAGAAAATACAAAGCTTTTGTCCATTATAAATGCCAAAAATCAAAATGCTTCTTGTACCGAACTCCTTGATTACAAGAAAAGGTGCGAAACGTTATTATCCTCTGTTTCCAAAAAAGACAATGCAATCAGAGAGTTGGAAGAAAAATGTTTGACCTTTGAAAGCCGCGTTTTGTCATTAGAACAAGAGAATGATTCCCTTAGGCTTGCATTAACCATCATTATGCAAGAAGAGTCAAGTTGAAAGCAATCAACCAAGGTCAAGCGAATGCTGGGTCCATGTGGATAAGTCGCGTGGCAACAATGGAAATGCCAAACGTAGCCAGAAGCCAGTGCACACTAATATCACCGAATCCCGAAACAGTTTTGGGCCCCTTCGAATTAACGAACAAGTGGAAGTGAGAAATGTAGTCAATCAAAAGGTAAACAGTGGTGACGATGGCCAAGGTACATCTTCGTCTTCCTCGGAGGTTAGAACGGGGAAAGCTATCGAGACCGTTTTAACCGAATTGTCAGACGATCACGACCGACTACAGCCCGACCGCCGGAAGAAGGTTATCATAGCGGGAGATTCTACACTTAAATATCTTCGAGGCCACAAAATGTCCAGAAACTCCCAAGTCAAGATAGCCACATTCCCGGGATGCACAACACGAGACATGAAGGATCACATTAAGCCACTTTTACGCAGAAACCCGGACGAGATAATTATCCATGTTGGAACCAATAATTTAAGATCTACCAACTGCCCTCGTGAATGTGCTGAAGAATTGATTGACCTAGCCGAATCAGTTAGTTCGGAATCTTCAGCCATGATTACAATATCCAGTCTCATCAGTAGATCAGACGATGAATCTTTGGCCGGTAAAGTTCCTGATGTGAATAAAGTTCTTAAGCAGTTTTGTAAGCAAAGGTCCTGGGGTTATATTGATCACTCAAACATTTCTGCGACTGACCACCTTAATCGGAGGGGTCTCCACTTAAACAAGGGTGGAACCTCGCGTCTCGCTCAGAATTTTATTAATCATTTACGTGTAGATTAGGACAGTGCCGTCTGGGAATCCGATCCAGCTGATGCCTGCAATTGTAACGACCGCGGTAAGTCCAACCATTCTAGTATCTTTGGTCGAGGGTTAGTCTGTGCGTCTCTAAACATAAATAGTCTACTGTCCCATATGTAATAGTTGTCAGCGAAAGAAAAACAGTTAAGTGTTAAAACTAGTTCAGCTAGGCGGAGTAGTGTTTCCGAGCTAGGTTACTTGACGGTGCGTTGATCGAAAAAATATTTAAGTGCTTGAAGGCCCTCGCCGTTTGGAATGACAGTGTATAGAGATGTAATATCCATAGTGAAAATTAGTTTGTCTTCGCCGGTGAAATTGAAATCGCGGAAAATTTCAAGTGCATGTTGACTGTCTTTAATGTAAGATGGCAAGGATTTGACGATGGGCGCCATAATCTTGTCTAAATAGCTAGAAATAAGTTCGGTAGGGCAACTACAGGCAGAAACGATAGGTCGACCTGGGTTGTTAGGTTTGTGGATTTTGGGTAAAAAGTAAATGCACGAAGTTCTCGGAGTAGTGATGATGAGATTAGTAGCGGTAGCCGGCAATTCTTGTTTGACTATTAGGTCCTGAATCGTGTCTTTGACAATTTTTTGGTTGGTGGAAGTGAGATCTTTCTCGACTTTAACATAAAAGGAGGTGTCAGAAAGTTGCCGCAAAGCTTCTTCTTTGTAAAGGTCGGACCGCCAAACAACTACCGCGCCGCCTTTGTCGGCCGATTTGGCAATTATATCTTTCCGCTTGCTAAGATTTTTGAGAGCCGCCCACTCTTCCGAAAAAAGGTTGGAAAATTTAGTGTCACAATTGAATTTTAGTTTTGAACATCACGACGGCATTTTTTGATGAAAAAATCTAAAGAGGCGAACTGGCCCTCTGGGGGGGAGGGGGGGTCCATTTTGATTTGCGAACACGAAGTGTTTCAAAAACATCTTTGTCAGAGGTGTTAGAATCATCTTCTTTGTCGTGGAAAAAAGCTTTTAACTGAATGCGGCGAAGGAATTTTTCGACGTCTTGCTTAACTGAAAATTCGTTGGTAAGTTTCGCAATTGGAACAAAATTAAGGCCCTTACTGAGAACAGATTTCTCTGAGTCAGTTAACGGAAGATTTTCTGGAATGCTAACTACGGTATTATGGTTATCGAATGACGTTTGACTAGTAATTTTAGGACCGATTCGCTCAGACGAAGGGCTAACGCTCGAAACGTCAGCTAATCGAATCCCTGTACGGTGGTCAATTTACATTATCAACTCCAATCATCAAAAAATGCCGTCGTGATGTTCAAAAACTACAATTCAATTGTGACACTAAATTTTCCAACCTTTTTTCGGAAGAGTGGGCGGCTCTCAAAAATCTTAGCAAGCGGAAAGATATAATTGCCAAATCGGCCGACAAAGGCAGCGCGGTAGTTGTTTGGCGGTCCGACCTTTACAAAGAAGAAGCTTTGCGGCAACTTTCTGACACCTCCTTTTATGTTAAAGTCGAGAAAGATCTCACTTCCACCAACCAAAAAATTGTCAAAGACACGATTCAGGACCTAATAGTCAAACAAGAATTGCCGGCTACCGCTACTAATCTCATCATCACTACTCCGAGAACTTCGTGCATTTACTTTTTACCCAAAATCCACAAACCTAACAACCCAGGTCGACCTATCGTTTCTGCCTGTAGTTGCCCTACCGAACTTATTTCTAGCTATTTAGACAAGATTATGGCGCCCATCGTCAAATCCTTGCCATCTTACATTAAAGACAGTCAACATGCACTTGAAATTTTCCGCGATTTCAATTTCACCGGCGAAGACAAACTAATTTTCACTATGGATATTACATCTCTATACACTGTCATTCCAAACGGCGGGGGCTTTCAAGCACTTAAATATTTTTTTGATCAACGCACCGTCAAGTAACCTAGCTCGGAAACGCTACTCCGCCTAGCTGAACTAGTTTTAACACTTAACTGTTTTTCTTTCGCTGACAACTATTACAAGCAAATTAATGGTGTAACGATGGGCACAAAAATGGGACCTAGCTACGCCAATCTTTTAGTAGGTTACGTCGAGTACCAATTCTTCAATCAGTACAACGATCCTAAACCTGAACTCTACGGTCGCTACATTGACGACTGCATCGGCGCAATTTCGTCTAGCAAGGAGGAAATCAATCAATTTATAACCGCCGTTAATTCCTTTCATCCGGCTCTAAAATATACCTGGGAAATTTGGGAAACTTCGCTGGCCTTTCTTGATATCAAAGTTTTTATCAGCGGCAACGGTTTATGTACCAGTGTGCACTACAAACCCACCGATTCTCACAGTTATTTGTTGTATTCATCGTCACATCCATCTCATGTCAAAAATGCCATTCCCTATTCTCAATTTCTTAGACTTCGACGTCTATGTAGTGATGACTCTGATTTTTCCAACAAATCAGAGGAAATGGGCCAGTTCTTCGAGAAACGTGGCTATCCTGATTCTGTAGTTCAATCGGGCCATCACCGCGCCCAGCAGATTGATCAACAGTCAGCACTACAGACGTCACAAAAGGAAAAGAATGACAGAATTCCATTCACACTCACATTTCACCCGCATAATAACCCAGTTAAAGCCATCATTCTTAATAACTTTAAGATACTGAAAATGATCCAGAAACTACTAGAATCTTTTCGCAACCACCGCTGATTTCATTCAAACGCGACAAAAATGTAGGTAACTTTCTAGTTAGAAGCGCATTCAAAACAACTGAACAGCCTGGCACTTTTAAATGCGTGCGCTCGCGATGCAAAACTTGTCCTTTCATTCAAAATACTGACAAAATATCGGGCCCTAAGCGATCTGTTAAGATCACTGATTGTTTCACGTGTACCTCCGCGAATGTTATCTATTGCATAACCTGCACATTATGCAAAAAGTTATACATCGACGAAACAGGAAGACGACTAGCTCTTCCTTGACGAACCTGTATCAATTTGCTGGCATCTCTGCTTGGTGAACTATTCGCCAGTCTTTTAACCGAGAAATCCCTTGGCAAAGAGTTCATTTATTGTCTTACCTACTACAATTTAAGCTTGGAGTCAATGACATTTTTGTGAAATCCTGTGAAGACCTTTGTGATAAATTACCTTCATAACTGCAGGATTTGCATGAAATATTAAAGCAAAGTGCAAGACTGTTGCTTGAGGTTTCACTGACTTCAGTCTTCCTCTTATTCATCCAACTTCCGAATCAGTTAAGATTTTGGTAAGATTCTTACAACATCTTCCAGGAATCTTACAAGTTCTTGTAAGACCTTGGTAAGAATCTTGCTAAATCGTGTGGATCTTCAGTTAATATGAATCTTACGAGATCTTGTGGGATCATCTTGATAGAATCTTTAGGATCATTATCAGTAGCTGGGAACAGGTCGCTATGTAAATTTGGTTTCAGCGAATTATATAATATACAACACCGAAAACCGCTATAAAACTGCTTTTAAGAAAACACAACCCTCGACTGTAAGAATTACAACCCAACTGGGTGATAACTCAGAACCAAGATTAGCAACATTTATTTTTGTTATTGAGTTGTGATCAGCATGTTGAAATAGAGTGTCTTTAAAATTATGATAAAAAAAATATCCAGGAAGGGTTTAGAGCCCCCTTTCAAGGTTAAAAAAAGGACAAATAGTCACTTTCCTGGTCTTTTCTTTTTGTTATCTTTCAGCTTAAAGACATTGAGGAACGTAATGCTGAAAGGAACAGTGAACAACGTGCTGATGCTGTCATGAAAATGGCAGCAGCCATTTTTTCTCGTCTCAAAGGCGGTAATAGTTTTCGACCAAAGGTGTTGGCTAAAGTGTCATACAACGGTAAAAGTTTTGTTGGATCATCAGTCGCAGTTAGTAATTTCCTAAGGCCTCTTTGTTTGCACCAGAGAATTTATAATTTTAAACATAGACTTCAGAAAGCAGTTGTACTTTATGAGGCTTTGTGTCCTCCGGACAATCAATCAGAGGGGTGGTCATCTTCTGCATTTATGTAAGATGAACATGGTTACAGAAAATCGAAAACTCCTTGCAAAAACTGTCGAATGGTATTTGCCAATCTAAATGGATTCATATCCACCGATGAAGAAGCGGAAAGGGACACGTTCTTGGGTGCCTGTGCGGAGTTTGTTCCTGTTAATTATCTTTTAGAGGATGACACACAAGCTTGTTCTTCCACTGACGCTGAAATGTTGACAAAACTGCAAATGCATATGCAAAGATGCTCCGCTCTTTTTGAAAACTATGAAAGGATTGCTTGGGATTGTTCTGTTGCTCATAAGCCAGGTGAAATGGAAGATGCTTTTGAAAAAGTCAAGCATACATTTTACATTTTTGGTTTTAAACCAGCGATTAAAATGGAATAACGTTAGATTGCCCGCTTTTCAAATTTCTTGACATCAGGGGAAGGACTACTTGGAAAGCGATTTGGGGTGTGTATTGGATATTTTTAAAAAAGAGCCTTTGTGGGGATAACAAACATTTTGAGTATATTTTTTCATGAATAATGTTGTTTTATTTAACACATACTAAAGACCATCTTAGAGTGCACTAAATGAATATATCATTGTTTCTATCATCAACCGGACCAAAGTAACGCATAAAAACTATTGTAGTAACTATCTTGCACACTTTCCTTTGCTATGCACAACGCTAACTGGAAAGACTGCTATGTGTTTTCACAAAATGTTCTAACGAAAGATTTTTACTAAGGAAAAGGAAACTTGACTCATCTGGTTTACTTGTGTACTAGTGGTGGAACGTCTTTTAAAGTAGATTTCCACGAAGCGGACCGATGGAACAACCTCAACTGAAGAAGATTTTCCGTGAACAGTAACTGTTACGTTTGTTTCAATTTTACAAAGCTCTTCTACAAATTGGTTTTAATAGGATTTAAATCACATTTTCCCGAGTAAAAACCAAGGGTTGGAACTTGATTACACCAATCTTCAATTCGCTCCCGTTGTGTTTTTGGAAGAAAATCCATGTCTGGTGGGTAAAACTTTTCTCGCACAATTTTTCGAATTTCTTTTCCCCGCTTGTGTAGTTCTTCAAGAAACAAAGAAATTAAAACTTTTGGGTCTTTATCACAAATATGGGTTGGAACGCGATTAAATGTGTCACCACAGAAACAGAAATTGGTGTATGTGCATTTTCAATTGTTAAAGAAATTGTTTGTTCTTTTCTGCGATTGGAATCTCCAAAAGCTTCAAAATCATAAATAATGGCATGAGGATAGCTTGTTGTGTAAGACTCGCAGTGATACCTTTTTGAAAGGTCGCCAACTTCACAACCCCACTTCTCAATAACTGTGAAACCAGCATCTCGAAGTTGTTGTGTTCTTTTGACTGTTCTTCTCCATCGGTTAACAAGTGTATCCCCATCCTCAAATGGTTCATCTCTGTTTTCAGGAAAACATCTTTGGCAACCATGGTAAAGACAATCATGACATTGGAAAATTGTTCGGGTTGCTGGTTCATAACCGTCCACAAAACTGTTTTCAATATGTCTTTCACCACCATGTCCACAAAGAGCGTGATGAATATGCGTTCCCTGTTTTTCTGCTTCTTGTTCTAACCAACGACCGCTTGTTTCTGAAAACCTTGAGTTTCTTGGAAAGAAAGCTTTCTCAAACGCGGTTAAAGGTTTTTCAACTGGTTTGGACCAACACCTTATTTGTTTCTCCATAATGGCACCTCCCGTTTGAATGGCGGTGAAGATTGGCTAGTTTTGTAAATCTTTGGTCGCATTGAGAACAATGATACGCTTGTGCAAGTTTTGAAATATCTCGAATAAGGAAAGCATGCCCTTCATAAATTCCAATTGTCATTATGTCGTTCAACTTTGGGTTTGAGTTTCTGCGCAAACGCCAAATTGGTTTTTCCTGTGTTTGCTCCGGTTCATAAACACGAATACCCAACCATTTACTTGGAGGAAGATCTTTGTTAAAATGTCTTTCCACAGCATCCAGTTCATCAAGAGATGTTTTTTGGTATGTCTTGTGGGTGTTTGGAAAGATTAAGATAACTTTTTGCCAACGCACACGCAACCCGTTTGCATTTGTCTGGTTTTGCTCTGCGATGCACGGCCAAACAACGCCACAAACAAAGATTATCTTTAAAACTGTCAAGACAAACCAAGAAATGGTTTCCCGTTGCTAAATGTTTCAGCCACATTGGAAGTGGGCCTGTCCCAAGAAGTGGTTGACGATCCAGTAAAACTTTTAAGTCAACATGATGTGTACTTTCAAAACCCCAGTCTGTACTGGGGCGAGAAACTTGATTTTCCAAACGTTGTTTTTATTTTTCCTTTAACGACGCTTCTGCTTCCTTAATTGTTTTAAACCAAGGAGAAAGTGTATCTTTATTGTCTTGAAACTCCATTAGCTCTCCCGTATTTTTATTTCATAGAACATTTGTTGTTGTATGGCGCAAGAAGAATGAAATGTTTACATTTTGTCTAAGAAGTTGCATCATTTCTCGCGTATGATCGCGATTGTCTGAAAACGCTTGACCTGGAATATACCATAAAATTTTTTGCCTTCCAGTTTCTTGATCTACACCTTCAAATTCAACTGGGGCAAAAGTACCAGTTACACGCCTTCTCGAGGCGCGTGGAAGAGGACCAAAATCTGACTGTGGCTCAAGAACTGGTAGGTTACGTGGAGCCGGACCTGGTCTTTGTCTACGAGGTGCTGGAACTGGTGGTCCATGCTCCAAAAGATTTGCGAACCATCTATCAAATGCTCTTGGTGCAGGAATAAGACACTCTCTTTTTTCGGTCTGTCCCACTCTTTGTGGGTTTGTTGCCATCCTCCTCCCTATATTATCAGCAAAAAAATTTTCGCGTGAAAAATTTTTTTCGGGGTCCATCCTTGTGTCCATTCACGTAACACAATATTTTTCCTTCCCCCCTTTCTCTAATTGACCGGCCTTGGTTTTCTCCGGTAATATTTTCTCTTTCCCCCTTTCTCTAATTGACCGGACTTGTCAAACAGGTTTTTGCTTTTTTAATTTGAATTCAAAAACCGGTTTTTCCGGTTTGGGGGGTTTTGAGGGTTTGCTTGCATGCCTATGTGGTGGTTTGATGGTTTGTTTGCATGCTAAGGTCCTAGTAGTATACTGGAGACAATTTATGAATACCGTTTTGTATTTTGTGTAAATAAGCCTTGTTTTTATTTTTTAATCCTAAAAACAATAACTTGAGTAGTGCGAAAGTTATTGTTTTTAGGGTTAAAAAATAAAAATAAGGCTTATTTACACAAAATACAAAACGGTATTCGTTTGTCTCCAGTATACTACTATGTTTCACCTTATACATGAGGATAGTGATATCTTGCAGTCTTCTATTCTGTAGTGTCACCAGATCACTTTTGTCCAGCAGAGCTTGATAGCGCGATTGCTTATCTAGAAAAACTGCGCGAAGCGCTCTCTCTTGAATGCGTTCGAGGTTCTTTTGTCAGAAGCAGAGCAGGAATGCCAAGGCAGGTGGCAATAATTTCAGTAAGGCAATATGGCTGATTTATTGAATGTATTGATAAACCAGTATTAAAAACAGATTACCATTTTAAATTCAAATCATTGCAATTTATGGGAATTGTCTATGCCTGACTAAAAACTTTCAATTTTACAATAAAAAAGGGAACAGTTATTTGTAGAAAATCGTCCCCTTGTTTACCTTGACTACATCCCTGAACTGTTGAGCAAATACATATAATATCGTTAATAAGAAGACTTTTACCAAAAAACTGACACCAAACTCTCGTACTATAAACCGCCTTGAGGAAAAACGTTTTCTCTGAACTTGCACCTCTACAAAAAATAGCAAAATTACAATTTTACAATTCAGTTAAAATACTCCACAAACTGAATATGATTCACTTAGGGCGCGTTTCGATTACACCCAAACCCCCAGGTTAACACCTTGATAGCCATGCAGAAAGGACGTAAAAATGTTTTCACCCATTCTCTTTTTAAAAATGCCCTATGAAAATGAAATAAGTGGACCACTAAAACAGCACCGCTGAAAAGTAAGCATCTTTACTTTGATCTCGGCTAATAGAAAAAATGAAAAAGCTGTAGTGAAAAAGACTTGTAATAAAATACTTGATTACAAACATCTTAGCTCAATTCAAAGTAATAAAAACTGTACTTTCCAAGGTTCCGCTAGAGAACCAAGAACAACAGAAAAACATTTTCTAGTGTATTAGCAATTTAGGAAAAACGCAAATAAAATTATGTTTCTTCTGGAACCAAAAGCCCGTTTTCTTGATATTCTTTGGTTAAAAGCATTTGAATGCGAAGGAGAAAAGTCGTGGTTTCCATATGATTGGTTTGATTCACCAGACAAGCTGGATTATCCTGGGCTTCCTCCATATTCAGAATGGTTTTCCAAATTACGGAATGAAAGCTTACTTTCGAAAACAGATTACAACAAATGTGAAAATTATTCGAAGAAAAAGGCATGCAAACGTTTGCAGATTGGTTGAAATATTACAAAAATTTGGATGTTGTTCCTGGTTTGGAAGCATTGGAAAAAATGCGCGCCTTTTACACAGATAAAGGTATTGACATTTTAAAACACGCAGTTTCATTTCCAGGAGTAAGCCTGCACTATTTGCTTCGTGGAGCAATCAAAAGAGGTGCAAATATCTGGACACCAAGGAAAGAAGCTTTTGACATGTTAAAAGGAGCAGTTGTTGGCGGACCAAGTATTGTATCTGTAATGGCAATCTCACTAACGCCGTTTTCCTAGAGAGGGGTGTGAGGCAGGGTTGTCCCCTGTCTCCCCTTTTTTATGTCTTGGTATCGGAGGTTTTGTCAACTCAAATCAGGAAATGTAAGCAAATCGAGGGATTCCAGCTTCCCGGAGCTGGGGTCTTCAATTTAAAATCTCCCAGTACGCCGATGATGCCACCAATTTTGTTAAAAGCGAGCTTTCTCTCTGTCATCTTTTGCGTGTTGTACATAACTTTAAGTATGAACTAGGCTCAGGCGCCAAGCTCAACTCCTCCAAGTCAGAGGCTATGTGGCTTGGGCGGTGGAGAACGAATGGCGCCTCTCCTTTCGGTTTAAATTGGGTATCGAAAATGAAAGTTTTAGGGGTTTATTTTTCAAATGGCCTAGTATCTGTCGAGTCCGGATAACTGGAAATCGAAGCTTGACAAACTAGAAACCGTTCTTAATTAATGGAAACGGAGAGAGCTGTCTTTTTCAGGCCGTGCAATGATTGTTATTTGTACTTGGCGCTAGCCGGTTTTGGCACGTGGCCAAAATTATCGCGCCTGCCAATTGGGTTTGTGATCGTTTTCATCGTCTCGTATGGTCTTTTGTGTGGAAAGGTAAAACGGAGAGCGTCAGTCGGCAGCGTTGCTGCGCGCCTATCGAACTTGGTGGCTTAAACGTTGTTGACTTTCGCTCTAAATGTGTTAGTCTTCGTCTGTCTTGTTTTTGTAGTCTCCGCGATAATTTTGGTGGCCACAAATGGCATTATCTGGCCCGTTATTTTATCGGGAATCGCCTAGCAAGAATTGACGCGCGATTTGCTTTTGCTTCGAATCTGGTTCCGTCTTCATCGGAGCCTTCTCTTTTTTACCGTAGATGTCTAAACATTTTCCAGCAGCTATTTGATAAGTATGGTGCGTTACCTGACGATCTTTCTTGTAAGGAAATTTATTTGCTTTTATTTGATTTCCCACGTGCTGCGCCTAGGTACCGGTGTGCCGGCTTGTGGAGGTCTGTTCTGGGCCGTCCCATAGAGCGGTGGACCTCGGTTTGGCGCAAATCGCGGCTTAAGGTAATTGAAAATCGCAAAAATGATGTCTCAGATGGCTTCTGTTGCATAATGCAGCTCGTGTCAGGTCCATTCTTAAATCCTGGGGTTATCTTAGTTCTGATTGTTGTGCTGTGTGCTCGCGCAAGGAAACTTCTGAACACTGTTTTGTTTCCTGTCCTAGAGTGATCCGGGTCTGGAATCATTTTGTTCCCTTTCTTTCTTGTCTTCGGGGCTCTCCTTTTGCGTTATCCTTTTCTTCTGTTCTCTTTCCTCTCTCTGATGCTCCGTCTTCCCCTACTCTTCCTATCTTTCACTATTTAGTTGCTTTGATCTTGGTTTTTATTTGGCGAACCCGAAACCCAGCGACTTTCCGAAATAACGTTTTAGATTCTCGCGCCATCATTGATATGATTATTAAAGATGTCAAATTGCGTATCCGCTGTGATGCTTTTGACAGAGTTAGGTTTTTTTGGTCCACTAATAATATTATTTGCTCTGTCAATGCAGATAAGGAGATTGTCTTTAATTTGTAGGTTGTAATCCTCCCTCCTCTCTCAGGGCATATTCTTGTCCGGTTTCTGCAATTTTTCTTTTAACACGTATTAGTGATGTCCTCGATTGCTTTTTAAATTGGTGTACTAATTATGCAATTGTCATTTTGAACTTGATCTTTTGTAATTAGTGCTTTTCTTTTTTCGTTCGTCGTCATATTGTATTGTATTTGCTCTTTCTATCAACGACCCTTTGGCCGTTGTGTAAATAAATTTTATCAAAAAACAAAACAAAACAAAAAACAAAAGCAGCTGTCCATGGCTGCTAATGCTTGGGCTCAATCTTTGCTTTGGTAGATTTAAGGGGTAATGCCCGCTACCTTGTGGCCTTAGTGCCCTTTGAGTGGCTTTAGCTTACTTGATCACATTAATTCGTGAAGTATCCTAAATAGTCAACCAGCTGCTTATATAATATCCTCTCGAAAACTTTGCTTACTACTGGAAGAATTGAAATTGGCCGATAATTGTCCAACATGTTACGCGGACCCTTCTTCTTAATGGCATTTACTCGAGCCACTTTCCATTCAGTTGAAAAAACATGCGAGAAAATCGACCTGTTGAAAATCTGCATTAGTGATTCAGAAACAACTGGTGTAGCCCACTTCAAAACTTTGGCTGATATTTTATCGATCCCAGTAGCCTTGTAGACAGATAAAGAATTGAGGAGTTTATAGACTTGAGATGAACTTACAGGCTGAGAGTGAAAACTTCTGTCAACGCTATTAACAAATTGACTGTAGTTACACTCGTTGTTGTCTATATTCTCGGCAAGGCTAAGGCCGATGGTAATGAAGTAGTCATTAAATTTTTCCGCAATTTCTTGCGGCGAGGTAACACTATGATCGTTAATCTTGATTTCCTTAACATCATCCGCTTGCTGTTTGCGTCCGAGAATATCATTAACGGTTTTCCAAGCCTTCTTAGGATTTCCTGTTACATTCTCAATTTGTGAGGCATAAAAAGCACGTTTAGCTTTACGTAAAGCAACATTTACCATATTTCTGGAAGACCTGCACTTTCCCCAACTGACATCATCGTAATTGCGTAAGCTGATATAGTTCCAAGATTAGCAACAGGTGCTTGGCGTCATTATCGAGATTAGTAAGGTCGCCTCCCCATGATCGCCCCAGTTAAGAAATCTGTCAATCATCACAAAGTCCAAATGAGCTTGCGCGAAAGTAACTGATCTGTTCGGTCTCGTCCGTCATTGTTGAATCGCGACTGCTGTGGTGAAATCTCTCGGAGATGTTTTATGCCCTGCTGTGGTACGGTGAGTACATTGGAACTGATTGATTTATTGATGTAGACAACTTTTAGGGGCGGAATCCAATTTGAAATTTCCAATCTTTGAATTTTGATTCGGCACTTCGTGAAGAATCAACATAGCAACTGCGGTCACACGAGCCAACAAAGACGAAGGGAGAGTTTTCTGTTTGGTTTGTTACCCATATTTACGATTGAGTGAGTCCATATATTGAGTAACATTACCTTTCGTCGCTGGACTTGCCTGAAGCTGTGTGACTGCCATTCCGAAGGCTTTTAATTTCTTTTTGATATTCATGAGCGCAAGCTTAGCTGGTCGAAGACGTGAGCTTATGTAAAATGAAATTGCATTAAAACCTTTCTCCAAAGCTTGTATGGTGTTGTTGAATATGTCAATATAATTAACATTCCGTGTTTGTCAGTGGAGTTAACTATTTCCTGAAGATATAGACTTCTTTTGAAATGATTTTGCGAATGTCTCAAGTGGCCCTTTTAATATTAAGATTAATCATAAAAATTACAATTTCCTCGATTGTGATTGGTTTAAAAAATTCCTATTTTCCACTAATTCACGTGCCGAGTTGTTATCGGACAGTTTGTTATTGGACACTTTGTTATTGGACAGTTTGTTATCGGACAGTTCAATAAGCCAATCACATTCAAAGTAGTATTATAAATCAACCAATCACATTCAAAGTTGTAGTTTAAATCAACCAATCACAACCTTGGTTACAATCACCATACATTTTGATCGTAGTCAATTTCAGAGCAACATTAAACAATTTACGCTTCCTTTGTCAGTCTTTTAATGCAAAATTTCCTTCCCTTTTATAACTTGGCTCTTCCTCTTTTCTCGGAAATTGTAATTTTTATGATTAATTGGTAATAAGACTTCGTGTCGTCCAATTCGGTCTGTAATCATACTCGTGATAAACAAATCGGACTCCCGCTGCGCGGTCGTCCGATTTTGTTATCACTCGTATGATTACAGACCGAATTGGACTCCACTCAGTCCTATTACCATTACTAAAAAAAACAGGACTCAATTAATTACCACATATGGATTTCCTTTCCTTACATTTTGTGTCAAGAAACTTTACACACTTGAAACAATGGCTTTTAGCCCAAAGAGACTATAGTATCATATTTTTTGGTCCTGAAAACAAATAATTTGCCCAATTGGGATGTCTAGCAATACAGCCGTCCTTCCCCTTCACCTCTCTCAATGCCACTGTCACCACATCATTTTGACCAACGTAGACTATGAAATTAACTTTGTGTTGGTTGTGTTATTTCCTTCCAAGAGGATGTGCAGTTACCTTGGCAGATTTCTCTATAAACTGGCAGATGCCATTTGGGAAGGGATGAAATGTTTCTTTGAAGATTCAGTGATTACATTCCAGTGAGCTGAATACTTACAATTCATCAAAAATTCCGGCTCTCCACAGCGGTGTTAAAGGTGCAAAAATTTATTTCAGCTTTTTGTTTTCTCGTAAAAAAAATTGCCCAATTGGGATGGCCAGCAATGCAACAGTCCTTCCCCTTCACCCCTCTCAATGCCACTGTCACCGCATCATTTTGACCAACATGGACTATGAAATTAATTTTGTGTTAACACCACAGTCTACAGGTGTTTTGGTCGTTTTATTTCGTCCCAAGAGGATGAGAGGGCCAGAATCTTTACACACAAGCAGGAACTTGTGTAGTTGCCTAGGTAGATTTCTCTATTAAATGGCGGATGACATTTGGGAAGGGATCAATTCAAGTCAATGTTTATTGATGTCTATAAGAGTTTGATAATAAGGGATGAAATGTTTCTTTTAAGATTCAGTGATGACTTTTCTGTTTGCAAAAGTTTCTGCTGTCAAGTGCAGTTTAAGTAAACTACCAGTTATCTCTGAAAGTAGTCCATTATCTCTGTACTCTTGAAAGAAGGAACCATCACAACTAGGTGGAGGTGGCGCATCCCAGTTACTCAGAGGAATACTTATAATTCACCAAAAATTCCGGCTCTCCACAGAGGTGTTAAAGGTGCAAAAATGTATTTCAGCTTTCTGTTGGACAAAAATCACGTACATCTGTGCTCATAACCAACTCGATAACAGTTTATTAAACACTGACTATACGTGTATGACCACCGAATCATCATCTGATCTGACCCGGCACTTTATAGCTAAAAACTGCTTTATTTGAATAGAATAGATACATAATACATAGCTAGACTACCAATTATAAAAATATGCCTGTTTATTTAGGTAGAGCAAATCGATCAGCGTATTTACGAATGTAGAATTCCTTAACAGAAGGCCTAAAAAGTTATAATCCTCTGCAGTTACCGAACAGGGAAACTCTCACCCTATTCAGTGATCGGATGGAAGAGATTTTCTTGTCAAGTTTCGAGGCAATGATGTAAGTTACATACACAGGCTGTAAAACTGGCATGAGCTGTTTTTCCCGACTTTTCCAGGCTTTGTACACTAGGTTTTAGCAAGGTCGTTAACCGCATTACCCTAGATTAACTCACGTAGTCTCACAAGTAGCAAACGAGCACACTAGCGATCGAAAAGTGGAGATACCTGGCATTATGGATGCTTTGTGGCGATTTCAAATAAATTAGTGCTTAGTCTCGCTCGGCCGAATTTCTTAACTGGGGCGAAGGGGCGATCGGGGCGATCATGTACCCTCGGTTCCAGGCCTTGCTGCTGCCCCCCCCCCCCCCCCCCTGGTCTAATAAGTTGCAATTGAGGTCACCTAAAACATAGGCTTCCTTGTCTTCATTATCTATTTTCCCAATCGTACGCTCAATACTATCAAATATCTCTACAGGTGCGCTAGGCGGCTTATAAATCGATGAAACAATGAAAGGTCTACTATTCGGTTTTGTTACGTCGATGCAAACTGCTTCGAGGTTATCCGGCACAAGGTCAAATTTCTCAACAAAACTTATTGACTTTCTTACATACATGCAAACTCCACCACCTGACCGATGGGTCAGTTGGAAAAAGCAAGTTGAATTTATAGCTAAAAAAAATAGAAGAAGTATTGGCATTTTAGACAAAGTAAGGCACTTTTTTGACATAAGCATTTGGTTAAATTATATTACGCCTTAATCTATCCTTTTTTGAATCACGGTATTATTATTTGGCGTAACGCATACGAATCAATTCTTAAACCTGTATTTACACTTCAAAAGAAAGCTATGCGCATTATCACTTTTTCCCAGTTCGACACTCATTCTGGCCCCTTATTCAAATCTCTTCAGGTAATTAAGTTCTATGATCTTGTTACATATTATGTTGCTATTTTTTGTACAAATTTAATAATCAACTCCTTCCTACTACCGTTCATTCCTTCTTCACTAGAGTAA
The DNA here is from genome assembly GCA_016490735.1 of Pachyseris speciosa. Taxonomy (NCBI): domain Eukaryota; kingdom Metazoa; phylum Cnidaria; class Anthozoa; order Scleractinia; family Pachyseridae; genus Pachyseris; species Pachyseris speciosa. The sequence goes on along the minus strand of JAEMWC010000164.1, from coordinate 1,052,309 downwards.
TTGATATTCATAAATGTCTTGATAAAAGCAGACAAGTTAATATTTTTAAAAAAATGGACAACTACTTTGACTTTTAAACAAGACATGTTTCGATCGTTCAACGATCATCATCAGTTGTGAGATAGTTTACAGTTGTGATTTGAATTTATACTTCCATTGACGCGTTTTTACCCTTAACGCGAATTTTTTAAAAATTAACGGGCAATACTTAAATGCGCGAGACCTGGGACAATACATTTTATGAAATAGGATGTACATAGAGAGACTTCAGAAGCAGTGAAACCACAAATTGAGTACGTTGACGGCTCTAATGCAGACCTATAACGTCACTCCTTAGCAACCAGACTTAGGAGAATTTTTAACTTCCGGTTATCTCTGGCTCGTTATGCCTTATGTAAGAACTAGCTATGGTAAATTCAACATTCGGTTCATAGGCCCCTCTATTTGGAATTCCCTTTACAGTGATATAAAGTTGTCATCCTTATCTATGTTCAAGAAAAGGTTAAAAGAACAATATCTTGAAGGATATTAGGGAGCGTCTGTAATATTAGATTTGTAAAACTGTTTTGCGCTATCTATAACTTTCACCATATCTTCAGTAGTAGTTTTGCCATACCCTTTGCTTACTTTATGTATTATTTTTTTTAACTCTAGTCTTCTCCTATCTATTTTATAGTACCATGTCTCTCCATAATCTTATTTTTGCTCACGGTTTGTTACATGTTTGTGTTTATGTGTTTGTATCTACTTGCGTACCGACCTAAATTAGTATGATCAGTTTTGTTAAACTGGCTGCCTGCCTTTTTAACTTTATGGTTATTTCAGTTAGCCAGTCCACTCTTTTTCTTTTTATTTAAACGATTATATGTCTGCAATGTCACTAAATGGGGAAAATAAAGCATGTTGTTATGTGTTGTTATGGCATGATTACGATCATGGCGAACAATATCGTAACCCCGTACACAAACATCGGTATAATTCTGGTCAAGGCGGGTTTCGTTCAACGCTAAGATGTCAAAGTAGTTCTGGCTCAACATAAGTCGGATTTCATCAATATGTAAGGGCAAACTAACAACATTCAAGAAGGCCATTTTGCCATCGAAGTTTTCTAGTCAACCCAGACGAAATATCCTAATCGGCCTACAGTGAGAAATGAAATTCTGTGCAAAAAGACTGTTACCCTCCCTAGAAAGGTGCAACCCACCTGGATTTATATGATTTTCTAGGATGTTGTTGTGGGTAATGGTTTTCCACGAATTCTGCCTGCAGAAACGCCTTACTATCTTGTTGACAGATTTACCCTTGGAGTCCAGATCTTTCTTGTCTCGGCCTCTTGTAACTATTTCAGAAATTGTGATGGCAATGTCAGGCTTCATGACCACAGCGTCATTTGCTAGGTTTACAATGACCTCAGCTACCTCCTGCGGTTCTTGATCACGTAGATTATTAGTGTCAATATGGAGAGTAACTTCTTCAGGGTTTAATTCTTTCAACGCTGGCACCACATAATGCTTCATGTGCGCAACGCTAGCTCCTGGAAATGACCTCACGTAAACTTTCTTTTCCAGTTGTTTTGAAAGACTGTTACCATTTACAAATTTTAATATCGAGTCACCCAGAATCAAAGTTTCAGGCCGTTCATCCGCGCGAGGTTGTAACGTTTCGCTGACATGATCCCCGGCCCCCTGGGGCCCTGTTTCAGGTTTCTTTATCCTCTTTTTATTCTTGCTTGATTTTGGTTTCACGGTCTCCCATGGGATATCCCTCTGCTGACTTGATGAATCATTGTGAACCGAGATAGTTTCAACAGTAATTTTTTCTTGAGACTGCTTGGTACTTGAGAGATCTTTACCTGAATGGCATGACTGTTTAGAAAGCAAATTTGCGAGTACTTGCACAGTATCTATGAGACTATTGTTGCTCTTTTGAAGTCTAATAATTTCCGCATGATGAAGCTTGCTCGATGCGCTTAGCTGCTCAATTGTATTAGTGGGTTTACAGTATTTGAATAAGCTATCTGCCGCTTTAATTCTTCAACTTCCAATTTTACATTTTGGAGTTCTAATTTAAGAGCATTACACCCTTTGCAGCTATGATGCTGTAATCCAGGTGAGGCGGCTACATCCAGTTCTAAGACTTCCCGAACTACACCTTCCATGTTTCCCGTTGTTGATAAATCGTTGTCGCCTTGGATGCTACCAGTGACATCTTCAACGTCGCTAGGTGGATCATTACTTTCGCTTTGATTGCTTTTTGTCAGCAGGGAGAAAAGACTGCATTTTTCTCTTCACCTCCTTTTGATCCGTTCCTTGAACTTGCAGCGTTTATGTTGATGGATATAGAGTGAATGTTACTCCCTTGGTCTTCAACGAAGTGCATCTCTCTTTACTGGACAACTAAGGTTCACGCAATTCTAGCTTGTCCGCGCAAAATTCCAGCAATTCATCGACGGTTCCATCCCAAATATAAAGATTACGATTTCTATCGAATCCTAAGGACGTACAGTGTAAAATTGCAGTAGACCCAGGTAGAGAAGCGCCCAAAATTACGGAGCTTTGTGAAGTTGGACCGTTCTCCGCCATTGCACGTGTGTAAGGACTAACGCGATCTAGAGAGTTTTTCTATCCTCGCGGGTCGCGTTTCCTCACGTGAGGCAATTTTCTCGCGCGCCTGCTTGATTTTTATTGAATCGAATGATAAAATCGATAATCAATTAAAAAATTCGAATTTTCAGCCTAGGCACGAACGCTTGACTGGTTTTGGTGAGTACAGATAATGTCTTCTATTTCACAAATTAGCTAATAGAACAACGGCAAAAGATGAATCGTTTACGTCATTTGTGGTTTCCACTTTGGGTTATAAATCATAATTCTATTCGATACCGTATAATTGTGCTTAAGAAGCTCATTCTTGAACATATTGAGTTAATAACAAGCTTTCAGGTTCCTTTATATTTCACAAAATTGTGTCGGTGTCTGTACGATGGTTCTAGTTCAGTGTAACTCGGCTAACAAATGTACCAATTTATTAATGAAGGATTCAGGGTAATTATTGCAATAAAATGCCTTACAGAGTTCTGTCGGTTTCATGTCAATAATGTATTGTCTGTTTTCCCATCAGCGAAAAACGCTTTCTCAGAATTTCAGTTATCAGTCGGAAGGAAGTTTTAACTTGGAACGTTTATTAATTAAACTAGGCGGAATTATTCTCAAAGAGACCCAGAATGTCGACGATCAATATCGAAAGTAGACCAGCTTTTTGTAGAAGAACAATAGCCCATTTTACAGTTGTGTGTTCAGTGACCAGGCCTTTGAGTTGAAGCGAGGCTGGAAGTGACCTTGTTTTGTTACAAACCTCTCTACCATTCTCTTGCAAATATATGGTAAGTATAAGAAGTATAAGAACAACATAATTTACATGCGAAAAGAGGTGAGGTCTGTATCAATACAAAAATGTGGAGTAAAGAAATAATAATAATAATAATAATAATAATGATGATAATGATAATGATAATGATAATGATAATGATAATGATAATGATAATAATAATAATAATAATAAAGCAAGGTCACCGCAAGCCTCGTTTCCATTCATAGGCCAGTTATAAAAAGGGCTAGTCAGAAAGACTGCGTCCGATTACTTGTTTTTTGCTTTCCAAGTGGTGGTTTGGCATACTTTATTTCCAGGCTGTTATAAATCCTTTGATTGCACTCACATGATAAGACGGTCGTGGTGGTGCCAAAACAATAGAAAAATGTAGCTCAAGGTTTGCATAATAATAGAGTCAAATTCCCAAAAGACTTTTTCGCTATTGTTCCGTTTCACCAACATGGCCGCCTCGTTTCCATTCATAGGCCAGTTATAAAAAGGGCTAGTCAGAAAGACTGCGTCCGATTACTTGTTTTTTGCTTTCCAAGTGGTGGTTTGGCATACTTTATTTCCAGGCGTTTATAAATTCTTTGATTGCACTCACATGATAAGACGGTCGTGGTGGTGCCAAAACAATAGAAAAATGTAGCTCAAGGTTTGCATAATAATAGAGTCAAATTCCCAAAAGACTTTTTCGCTATTGTTCCGTTTCACCAACATGGCCGCCGTGACGTCAGGTGCAATCAAAGAATTTGTGGATGTGAGGTTCGTTACAGTAAACACCCGCGTATAAGAACCTAGTGATTTAACCCATTGGCACCCGTGCCGGCCAAAACCGGCCGTAAAAAACTCCCATGCTTCAAAACATTGCAACTCTCTCAATCGCACGAATATTGCCTTAACTGTTAGTTGTGAGCACGAAATGGAATGCCCTTTAAATTTGGATATCCAATAAATGCAAGAAACGTAGCGATTTTTACCAAATATGGCCTTTTGAGTTTGGACAAGAACGAAACTGGCCGTTTTTAACGTCAAAGAGAAACAACAAAAATGCCCCTTTTTGCCTTCATGTTTTTTTAGGGAAATCATCGTCGAAAAACCAAAACTCAACCATCATAACAAAATTCAGTCCTTTTTCTAGCTTAGAAATGACTTTTTTTGTTCATATTCTTCTCCCGAGCGTAGATACAGCCTTTTGTTCCAGTGCATTCGGGCCTTCCCGACATTTTCCACATCTTGAGCGCATTGCATGCTGGGAACTAACGAGAATTTTTGACAGCGCCCGTTCCTTCCCCCAATTCTTTCACATATAAACTAAGTCTACAGCCACTCCGACCTACCGCCAAAATTTCCTGCTCGTGGTCATCTTCAGTACACAGAAATTCCAAAATATGTGGCGGTAGGTCGAGAAATTCATCAATAGTCGAGTCCCAAAGGTACTAAGTGTTCGACCGGCCAAATTCCCAGTTCGTCGAGTAACAAGCCAAATTCAACAACAAAGTACATCACCTTGCTCGATTCTTTGAGAAAGTGGACTCTTAGCTACCGTCACGCTTAATGATGCTCATCAGGCAGCCGCTAAAGATGAAAAATGGCTGTAAATTTAGCAGCAATCGCAAGCAAACCGAACTTGGGCCATTGCTGTCGCTTCACGGATAAAAAATAGCTACGTCAAAATGACGTTTTCAGAAACCTTGAGCCTCCAGTGGCTTAGGACAGCACCACTTTTCCCTGGTAGTTCAAATAAAGAGTCACGAATTGCTATTCATCGTTTATAGGTGGAAAATCACTCCGAAAATGTAAAAACCTGCGGTAGTCAATGGGTTAAGAACCTACAGGCTGAAATTGGGCATTTTAGTACCCAAATATATAAGAACCTATTTAGGCTGGCAAAGAACAATAGGTTCTTATACAAAAAAACACACTTATTTTGTAGCCAAAATACTGGATTTTAATTGATAGAAATTGTGAAATTTCTGAGAAACACCATGAAAATTGGTTCAATTTTAATTCCCTAAATTGGGTTGTTATTTATTTTTGCTGTTTTTAATTTATATATTTATATTGCTGTTAACAATTTACATTATTATCAAATACAACTGTAAATATGGTAGCCTATGATACTGAATTTATTATTGTTTAAAAAATAAGGCTTGGCATTTTTGCTGTTTAAAATACAAATGTTCAACCATTATGACATACTAGTACTACAGTAGTTCTCTGAATGGTATCACTATGACAACTCCTACAAATAAGAACCTACTAAGAACCTAATCAGCCTGAGTTCGGAAAAACTACCCCAAAATATAAGAACCCATTCAGCCTGAACCCAAAAATTCTAGGTTCTTATACGCGGGTGTTTACTGTAGTTGTAAAAAAAGTGATTTTGTTGACCTGCCATTTACTTCTCACCACAAACAGGTTTGTGGAGCTGATGGAGAAGGTCTGAATAATAATAGTACTGTGAGAATTGAACAAACAGAAGCAATGACGTCAAGACATCTCTTCGCCCTTTCTCAAAACCCGTGTCTTTAAAGCGAAGGACTGTAACGACACCGATGACAACAGATCGCACTGAAACGGCTTCGTCAGGAAATAAGCCTTCTAAGAACGTAGTGAGTCAACATAGTTGAAATTGTCATCATAACAATTACGGGAACTTGGTGCTTTCGATTCCTTTGACAACTGTTACAGTGGCATTTGTGTTTTTCGTGGCGAAGCACCGACGTACTCTGATCAGGCGTCGGTGGAACCCAGTTCCAACTAATGACGCGGTCATACCAAACGCTGGCGCGGTATCTCATCCTATTCCCATGCAGTCTGCATCAACAAGTAATTCTCAAGAGCAACTCAACGGAGGTAGGCTAATGGTAAACCTTTACTTTAACAGCTAAAATTAAAATTATTGGCATTCTTAACTTGGGGTTACCCCTCCCTCCCGACCCTCACCAAATAAGTCGAAACAACGACGTCTTTAAAATATTACTCTAACTCCTAAAGTGCCGTGTAAAGCACACAATTTCTTGCGGCATTTCAGACAGAAAAATGTTTGAAGGAAAGATTGTGAAATTACAGGAAGAACCAGTTGAATATCAGATGAGCCGATGATTAACTATAATGTGAGATTAAAAGTTAAACTGAAATGTTTTTAAAACTTCACTTCAAGCTGAAGGCAACTGAAAAGTTTATTTTAAAGCAAGATGCTGAAACAAGCTAATCCTGGGTTCGCTTACAACTGTGCCTTTCACAGAGTAATATAACTGACCGGTTGTTTAATTTTAGCCTGCGTGCCAAGCGTTCCCGTTGGAACAGATTTCAATGCATTCTGCCGCGCAAAAATTGGGGCGAGGCAAAAAATAGAAGAACGGTGGGAGAGGGTGAGGGGAACGGCGAGGGGAGAAGGAACGCTTTCCAGCAAACCCTACGATTCTGAAAAACCCGTTCGTCCACGGACGGGGCTTTTGATTGATACGGTGCGGTACATTGATTGACAGATTTGTCAACAAGCTATCAATTCGAGCGTGAACTGCAAGATTGTCGATTCAGGAAAAGTCACAATGGCGGAAGACGGGAAAGATTTTGAATCGTGTTTGGGTGAAGTTTTGTTGGAGCTGAGCGAAACTGGGTTCGCTTTTACATTGAAAGCCGAATAAAAAAGGGCAATACGCCATTTTTTTTAACGGTGAAGATGTAATGGCCATATTACCGACAGGATTCGGCAAGAGTTTCATTTTTCACTTGTTTGTCCTGACGTGCGGAGTAAAAAAAAGGAGGAACAGGCTTCTCCAGTATAATTGTTACTTCTCCATTGCAAAGCATTATTCACGATCAAGTGGTAGAGGTGAATTCTATGGGGATGACGGCGCGGGAATTAAGTGAAAAACTGGACTGCTTGGACGATATTCAACGTTGTTAAAACGCCTGCTGAAGCCGCCATGGATAAACGATTCTTTAATAAACTCCCTCAAAGCAAGAGACTCCCTACGAACATTTGGCTGCATGTATCGTAGATTACTTCCTATTGAACTCAGTAGGAGTTCGCATAGTGTTCTAATTTTGCGAGCGCAAGGATTACAGACCCTGAAAGAAGCTTGTGGTTCTTCTCAACTTCAATTCCTGCCACCCTGCAATGATCGGCAAGGAGCAAGGATTTGGAGGGGGGGGGGGGGGGGGGGGGGGGGGCAGGATGGTCGAGCGGTTAGGGTGACGGATTTCAATGCGGCTGCCCCAGGTTCAAATCCCGCTCTGGCCGCTAGCTGGTCTTGTTCTGGGTAGTCCCTGGTTCAAGTCCTCAGTCATCCTTGTAATGGTAATGGTAAGGTATTTATATACCGCTCATATCACATAGTCTCATGGCGGTTTACATCACTGGCCGGGGGACTTGACTGCTTGTGCAGTTTACAATTAATGAAGTAAGTAATGAGTGCCCCCGTAATGTAGATATCTAGGACAGACACTAGGGGTGGTCACAGCCAGAGGTTTGTTACGTCCCTAGTGGTTCGTTTACGTCCCACAGAATCAGATTAAGTGAAAGTACTGTGAGACGGGGCCTACGGTTTATCGTCCTTATCCGAGAAGACTAGAAAGTCTAACCATTTTGTAGAAGTCATTACAAAGGAAGCACTTTCTCCTCAGTTATTTAAAGACCAGAGTGTTGGTCCGGCCGGGATTAGAACCCGCGACCTCCCACATGGTAGTCCGATGCTCTACCACTGAGCTAACCGGTCTGCGGTAAAATAACCAACTGGTTTGCCTCCGGCTAGTTGGGATTCTTATCATGTTGAGTTAATTTCCATTATTTGTGGGCCACAATGGAAATTACTCGGCTACAAGTAATTGTGTCCCCCCTATAAAAGATCTGATTTCACCGTATGAATCTTTTCTTTTGCTATGTAGACTGTTCACAGTCCTCTATTTTTCCGTTAGCCCCCCTAAGTAGATTTGACACTTGGTAAAACGCTCTCGGTCTCGACGATCTCACGGAAAAAAAGAGGACTGTGAACAGTCTATTTGCTATGGTTTGAAAAGATTTTCAGAAGAAATATTCAAAATTTAATTTTGAAATTACTTTATTATAGGAAATAACGATGCCCGTTGACAACGCGAATAAAGAAAAAAACTTTACACAAAATTAACGCCAATTTTCCAAACGTTAGCTTTACATACATCAAATTAACGCGAAATTTTCCCCTGTTGGGCATATTCCCATATAACTGAGCCGATATATCTGGTTTTCATTGAAGAGAGGAGCTGACATAAGGGGTGAAATCTATAAAATGAAAACCGTGTCCACTGGTTCAAGGTGGCTTGGATGTCCCCATAGAGGTGACAGTGCAGTCGGAGGATGAAGGGGCCATGAAAATTTAAAAGAAGAAAGACTGAAGAAGTTAGTTATCCCCACGGGGAAACGGGTCAATACGTAGACCAGTCGAAAGACATTTTGAACTCACCGAGGCGTTGAGGTTTTGTTATTAAAATAAAGGTGCTGTAAAACAGTGGTTATTTTTCAGAGTCGCGAGGTTTCCTGGGAAGCGTTACCCCTCTCTCTTTCCCCTCCCTGTCTCCATGTTTTGCTCTCGTCCCACTTTTCGCGCGGCCAGAATGTGGAAAACCTCGTTTGAACGGGAACACTTTCTACGTAGGCTAGTTTAATTTTATCTCTCTCTGTTGGGTTTTAAAAATCGTCACGCGTCAAGGCGTTGTAAGACAGATAGTGGACACAGTACTTTATGGGGTTGAGTAAACTTCACATATGAGCATAAATGGCGAACTTTATTTTCCTCTAATGCAGATATAACACTTGAGCAGCTGGAGCATAAACATCTGGAAGCATTTGACGAGATGTGTTTGATGCTTGACAATGGATACAAGCGGGACTACGAACGGTTGGCTTCCAAATACCCAATAATTTCCCTCGATGAACGCAAGTCTTTGCAAAATGAGTTACAGATTCATGGTGGAAGTCCCTCCAAGGCTTTAATGCAGCTTCAACAGAAGTCGTATCCCAATCTCCCTCTTAGCAATCTTCTGAGTTCATTAAAAGAAATAAAGCGAGTTGACATTGTACTGCGACTTATGCAAAACGTAAACAAAAACGCATACAGCACGGTCGTTTAGTAAATATACCTTCCGGTGATAGAATGGTTTTAAATTAAGTGTGGCAAAACCAAAACCAAAGAAATTACTGTGGCCAATCATGACAGAGGCAAGTAGCACAACAAGGCAATCAAAACACGCAGCAGTTACATGTAGCCGAAGCCAAGCGCGGGAAATACCGCGAGAGCAAGTCTCGATTAGTTTTGTTTTCGCTTCTCATTGGTTGAGAAAGTGGCGCGAGTTTAGCCAACCAATCACAGAGCTAAATAATGCGAAACCAATGCAAACGAGAATTACTTTCTACACTCAATTGAAAACCACTCGGTGCATTGTGAAAGCTAAGACTTCTTGCAGAGGAATGCAGAGGGTGTGGAGGGGCACTGATAGCAAACATGTGAGAATGAATGTTTGAAAATCATAGCAAACAATCGGTCAAAATTTCAACTAACAGTTAAGAAATGCCGTTTTTTTCTTTTAAGTTAGTGGTAGCTGAGATTTATTCACTTTCCCCGGAAATCTTGCAAACATCACTCGTAAGGTTTAGCATAGTCAAACCAAGATGATGATCTACCCGCTACTGCATGCGCTTGTCTTATCAGAGCTGACCAAAGCTGCAAGACTATCTCCTCACAAAAACTCACATTCCTTTCGCAAGCATTTTAATTTTTTTTAAGCTGGTTGTGATTTAAAACTTGTAGATAAATTTTCACTTCAAAATTAATCTCAATGTTTTCATTTGAGGAGGACCTTGCTTTTGAGATTTAATTTAGCGTTATCGAACCAAGACGCCCATCAGATTTTTGAATTTTGATGACTGTGATTGGAGTTTTAGTTGTATGTATGTTAGTAGCTATCATTTGTTGTTTTCTGATTTTATTTCTTAGTAGATTTGTAGTTTCAATTCTATGTTGATTCGATATGTTTGTATTAGATTGTATTTTAGAATAGTTAGGTGTCCCCTATTAGCAGTGGGGAATGCCCTCTGCTAGATTTCTGCGGACACATTAATAAAGTCATCATTCATACTGAAATTATTAGTTGTTATTATTAGTTATTATTATTATTATTATTATTATTAGATATTATTTTTTACCGTTCCTCACAACTTAGCTACAGTTTATCAGAGTTTCTAGTGAATTACACTTCGCTTACTTCCGGTCAATAAGATAATCAAATGCAAAGCATTGCCTCGGGCAGCCCTGGATCTTGAACTTTTGTACAAAACTACTCGAGAAAACAGGACACTTGGAGATTAAAAATCAATCTCGAACATGCGATAGTTAACAATATTACATACTTCTCTTTCCCTCTATCCCCTATTCAAAATTGAAATTAGGAAGCTATCATTGCTAGGGAACGTCCAGGAGGCGATATTGATCCAAACGTACTAGGGGGCTCTTCAAATTTTGTTGATTATCGTTTTCACCTAGACTCTTCGAAGCCCAGTTTTTTTCAACCGCAGCTTTGTCCAGGGCTGTAGCGAAAGAAAGGCGCATGAGCGGTCTGCTTTGCTGTGATTATCTACAGGTCTGCAACTTCAACGCCGTAGGAAAAAATAGTTCAACTGATTTTAGTAGTCAGTACTATAATGGTAAAAAGTCCTCGCGGCTAATAATATTGCGTATGCTTAGAGACTGAGGTTTGTTACGCCGCAAAATGAAACAACTAACGCAAAATGTAACATTAACGCGAAAATAACAACTTTTGACCCAAAATGTAACATCTTCTTCAACGCGAAATGTAACAACGCAAAATGCCGAACAAACTCTGGGCTTAATATATAAAGAGGGAAATTTAGACATACGAGCCTTCTTGTCAAGATAAACATCGATCTCCTGTCAGTCAAAACTACGATAACGTAATAATAATAATAATAATAATAATAATAACAACAACAACAACAACAATAATAATAATAATAATAATAATAATAATAATAATAATATCCAGATACTCTGCAATGGATGGTAGGCCCATTCAAGTCAGCGCGTGTCGGTCATCCATATTAGGGCAAATCATCAACACAAGCAACTTTCTTGGGCACAAATACATAGCAGTAAGGAATATTAAACGATTAGTCTCATGGAATAGTGGCATTAAACCTTCAGCAACAACCACTGCCGAACGAAATCTAACATGAAACGCCTATAATATCATACAAAAGGGACACTCGTGACAGCCAAATTATAACAAAGACGAAAAAACAGACCACGTACAAGGAGTACAAGGGGGTCGTGTAGGCCTGTCAACCCCAATTAACACTTGCGAACCTTGGCTTCTCTTTCCCACTTTACCCCTAGTGGTATTATAGTAACACAAATACACTTAGCAGATTTTATTTGGTAATCCTAAAAATCTCATCCTTCATGAGGTTTAGACTATAGATAAAGCTGATCATGAAGGTTGTTGTCACCAGTACCAAGTTAAGCCACCCTCGTATAGTGAGTATCCTTGAAACCTAGCGTAAATCTGATTAACAATTCCCGGATTATGTTACTGAGCGTTCCTTTTTTTTCCTTTTGGGCAACCACTGACCTGTGGCAGACTTTTCGCGTTTATGTTTTTCATCATCTAACAGAAGCATGACCATAACACACGCTGCGGTAAGCGTTATTAAATCTTAAACAAGCGCCATTAATGGCGGACAGAAACTTAATTTGTGTCATTCGTATGTCACCTGATCGTGTCCACACAAAGTGAGGACACTTTAGGAAAGAGACAAATGTGTAGAGCTTCAAGGAAGAGGAGAAAAAATAGTGTTGTCAGCAGACTCTTGCCCAGAAGTTGCTTTCAGTTAGCCGACAGTTGGTCAATGGGAGCTCAGTTCATCCTTTTTGCCAGAGT
>JAEMWC010000164.1:1012500-1035000 GCA_016490735.1 Pachyseris speciosa | reverse complement strand
TTTATTTTTTTTTCAATTTTTACTTCACAAAAGGCAATTATTAAACTGTCTTAAATTCTCTAAAACAATGGTTATAACCCTTATTGATACTTCTTACCTTTTAAAATTATATTTGAAGATGATCAGAATTTCCAGTAAGAAACCAAGAGTTACAATGATTTTGGTGATTTCTAAGTTTCTTCAAAAATGTGCATAATTATGCAAATTATGCTTATTGTGACGTCACAATTTTGACATGTGTCATAATTTCTATGATTGATGAGAAAGTATTTTTAATACACTTTCTAAATATATATAGTTTTATAGGGTTTTGCTGTAAAGAACAGGCTTGGCAAGCCTTCTTGTGACTGTACTCATTTTTGTGACAAATAAATACCACCCCCCTTGGTATACAAAGGGTTAATGAGCACAAACAATAGTTCTGAACGTGCGTTTTGCATTTTGGTACATTTCTTTGCCGTCCTCTGCAAAACAAGAACGTGAAATGACCAAATTTTAGGTTTTGGCGAGAACGTGAGCACATGATGGCAAATTCTTCTTTCTTTTCTTTACTTTAACACCGTTCATAGAAATTTGGTTCCTGGATAGTTTGCCGTTGTTTTACAAGTTGAACAAATTGGAATAATCGCGAAAGTGCTACAATAACGAGAAGTTATATTTTGAAATGACGTTTTCGTTACCGTCGCGTCCTCGTTTCTTAAACTCCCTATTAATATTCTGACGGCACGATGTAGAGGGTCGCAGGTTCTCATGGGATGCTTCGGGACTATTTAGGTGTCTTGGTGGGAGATTCTTGTCATTCTACGTCAGTCGGTCCTCCTGTTTGAGCTTTTTTGCCGAGTTTTGTCCTAGACAGGTTTTCTAGTCTGATTTATCAGCCGTCAGCATAGGTGTTGTACCCTTTTGAGCTCCCCTCACGTCGCGACAATTTCGCGAGCACGCGTGTCTCTGTGAACATTTGTATAACAAGCATTGTCGAGTTACTTTTTTCGATTAATCTACGAATTTGTACATAGTAAATCCAACCCATTGTATAATTTTCTTCTCTCTCTGTATTTTACTAATCTTTTTGCGCGTTTTTTGCTTATTTTTGTAGTTATTTAGTCTAGCCCAGTCTTGTAATTGAAACGCCCTTGTAGGGTCATTTTATTGACCTGCCATTTACTTCTCACCATGAACAGGTTTGGGGAGCTTTGACAAGTAACAGTAGCAATGACAGCAAGGGCAAAATCGCTAACAAGTGCAAACGTTATGTAAAGAAGTGTCAAGGTTGGTCATTAATTTGCCCTATGTCGAAATTCATGGCTCTAAAACCAATGACTGAAACGGGACCAATGGCAACAGATCGCCCTAAAAAGGCATCTCCTGTACAGCTCACTTCGTCCGGCAATAAACCTTCTAAGAACAGAGTTAATGATCCTAGTTGCAATTGTCATCATAACAATTACGGGAACTTGGTGCTTTCGATTCCTTTAACAATTGTCACCGTGGCATTTGTGCTTTTCGTGACGTGGCACAGACAAACTCTGAACAGGCAACCCGGCTGGAACCTGGTTCCAAAAAATGACGCGGACATACCAAACTCCGACGTGGCATTTCATCCTCAGTCTACATCAGCACGTAATTCCCAAGAGCAACTCAACAAAGGTAGGCTAATGGTAAACTTTAGTTAACTAAATATTGACATTCTTGGCATTTCACTTGGGGTTACCCCCTCGACCCTGACCAAAAAAAAGTCTAAATAACGACTTGTTTAACATAGTACCCTTATTCCTGAAGTGCCATGTAAAGCACACTTTCTTTTGCAGCATTTCATAAAAATGTTTCATGTGAAGGAAAGGTTCTGAATTACAGGAAGAGCCAGTTGCTTATAATAGATAAGTCTAGGGTGTTCCAAAGCTGATTAACTCTGATGTGAGATGTATTATATTTAAACGTTAACGGACGTTTTCGACAACTCCCTCGTAGAGCCGAAATGTTATTAAAAAAATTACTTCAAACTGTCCTCAGATAGCTAAAAAGTTTATTTTAAAACAAGAGCTGAAACAAGCTAATCTTGGGATAGTTTCAATTGTTTTACATTAGTAATATTCGCTAGAATTTAAAATGACTAATATTTACAAGTTTTTTACTTTTTTAAAAATCTTTTTAGCCTTGTAAATATTAGTCAATACTCGTTTTGTACTCATCATTTAAGATGCCCGTTTGATACCAGTTCTCTGTATAGGAACTCCTGATCTTGACAGCTTGATAACAAGGGTAATCCTAATCACAACACTACTTAACTCTTTTCCTTTCTAAGCCGTTGACAGGACTTCAATAATGATAGACTGCGAGTAGTCTCTAATTTCGGCGATGGATTGTGGGGCGGGAGAAACACACGCGTGCGTTCCCCTCGCGTCGCGTCTCTTCGCAATTTTGCGCGCGCGTGTATTCCTTCCGTTTCACAATCCATCGCCGAAATTAAAGACAACTCGCAGTCTACAATAATGAAGGCTATGATGTTTTGCAGAGATTTACGCAATGAAATGAGAGTTGATTGAATCTATTGGGTTTTTAAAACCTGTTGAGGCGTTGTCATCATAACAATAACTACCTTATGGGGTTCAATAACGTTCCCACATGAGCATAAAGAGTAAATTCTACTTTCACTGATGCAGGTACTGATATAACTCTTGAGCAGCTGGAGCACGAACATCTGGTAGCTTTTGAATGGATGTGTTTGAGGCTTGACAATGGACAGAAGCGGGACTACGAACGGTTGGCTTCTAAATACCAAAGAATTACCCTCGACGAGCGCCAGTCTTTGCAAAACGAGTTCAAAAACAGTGGTGGAAGTCCCTCTAAGGCTCTAATGAAGCATCTACAGGTTTTGTATCCCGATCTCCCTCTCCGAGATGTTCTGAGGTCATTAAGCGAAATAGGACGAGATGACATCGTACTGGGTCTTAAGCTAAGAGTACAGCGGAGAGCTATAAACAAAAACGCCTACAGCACGGTCGTTTAGTAACTACATTCCGTTGAATTAAGCAAAGCAGTTACTCTGACCAGTCACGATAGGGGAAAGCAGCTCAACGAACTGATTGTGGCCTATCAACGCCATAGCATTTTTGTATAAATTTGTTTTTTTTTTTTCTTCTTTTTCTTTCCATTTTTTTCGACTATTCTTTTTTTTTCAATTATTTTTTTTATTACCGTATTCTTATTTTCATTTTTCATCTTATTATTCTTTTGTTTTTCTTTTTGTTGTTTTGTTTTAACTAAATTTAATTAATTTAATTAACAAAAGAAAAAAATCTTTACCATGACCCAGCAACGCCATAGGAAAATAATACAAAAAAAAAACAAAACCTTTGCCATGGCCCAGCAACACCATAGGAAAAAAGAAAAAGAAAAAGAAAACCTTGCCATGGCCCAGCAATGCTATAGAAAAAACACTCGAGAATGACCTCAAGGAGCAGGTTAGTCGTAACTTGCGACAATCAGAAATAGTAGATGTGAATGATATATGAAATGAATCATATATGAACTGCGGAAATGAAATCAAATGAAGAATGATCCTCGCAGTTGTAAACGCAATTTATGCAACTGCGAAAAGAAGCCTGAAAAAAAAATTCTGTCCTGAATTTTTTTCAGGCTTCTTTTCGCAATTGCATAAATTGCGTTCACAACTGCGAGGATCATTCTTCATTTGAGATATAGTAGACTTGATGAAAGTCAAATATATATCCTATGTATTCTTGGAGCTCGAGGACTCTATCCCGCCGTCTCCATCATCTCCTACATCGACTACTCTGTTAATATGGACGAGGTAAAAGACGCTTTCGAGAAAGAAATGTTAGAGCCAGAAAGGTTATTGGGCTACCGCTCACTACACAAGAAGAGTACTTGGAATCAATGTTTTTTTTTCTCTGTGGAATTGCCGGGCCATGACAAGGTTTTCTTTTTTCCTATGGCGTTACTGGGCCATGGCAAGGTTTTCTTTTTTCCTATGGCGTTACTGGGCCGTGGCAAGGTTTTCTTTTTTCCTATGGCATTACTGGGCCATGGCAAGGTTTTCTTTTTTCCTATGGCATTACTGGGCCATGGCAAGGTTTTTTTTGGTTATTGTTTTCCTGGATAAGGAAACTTTTTACATCGCTATTCTGTATGTTATTTCCACGAAACGTATCCATGGTTTCCTGGCGTTCTTGGATAACTGGGTCCGGACATCTAAACGACATTGAGCTCGAGATTTCTATCGCGTAATAGCTTCTTCTGGGCGGAGCCCAAATCACCTATCACGCATAGAAATCGAGAGCGAATAATCTACAGTGGAACCCCGATATTACGATATGCCAAGGGAGCAGTGAAATTATATCGTTATATCGAGGTATCGCTATATCGAGAGTCCCGATATAACGATATTGCCGTAAAATAACCGAAAATATCATTATATCGGGGTAAAATTATTTTTTTTACTACATATTGTTTAATTAAACTTGTAATGAGTATCAAATTACTCTCAAATGTAGCGTTTCAAGCACGCAGCAATGTCCTTAAACAATTTGCAAAGCATTAGACATTATCAAGGTTACACAACAAAGTCTGTGGTATCAATCGTAAAAGGGAAACAAAACATTTTGCCACAGTAAGAAACAAATAATTCTCACGATACTCATGCTGTTGCCATAAAACGGCGACGTATAAGTTTTGTCACAAGAAGGAGTCAAAAATACTAAAACTGAAAGAACTATAAAATCACAAGGAGGATAAAGAGGCATCGCAAACTGAAAACTGTTGACAGAAACGTTACAGATTACTGTACTCGATTACTGTAATGTTATTGTATTAAATTCAATGTTTTGTTTAAATTATAACTGTGTAGTACTGATGCTGCAATATCGTTACATCGGGGAAGATTTTACGCTCGGTACGCTAAAAACTCATCGTTATATCGGGAATATCGTTATATCGAAGATCGTTATATCGGGGTTCTGCCCCATACATTTTACTGTAACTTTTGCCGGGACATAGCATATTTATCGTTCTACCGGGGATATCGTTATTTATATAATAACAAAATCAATGTGCGCGCTCTGATTGGTCAATCAGCTATGGTTTATTGTTCAAGTAAACTCATGGAAATTTCGCGCATCTTCTGGATTATTATATAAAAGCAATATACTACACGTTTCTATGGTTTATAGGCTGGTAAACCATTTGGGATGTTGGACGAACACTCGAAGAATCCGTAAATCACTCGCATGCGGCTCGTGGTTTACGAATTCTTCGAGTGTTCTTCCAACATCCCGCGTGGTTTATCAGCCTATAAACCATAGAAACCTGTGGTCTGTTGCTTAAATCGGGGATCGTTATTTTGGGGTTCCACTGTAATTGTTTTAGTATAAATTTACCAGTCGTTCAAAACTAAACAAGTAAATTATCTAAATCCTCCTCGCAGACACTTCACACGTCTTGAGGTATGCGACACAACGTAGCAAGAAATCGTGTCGTGTGAACGCTACTTCAACTTCTCTACGACAGACGGTACGCGGTCTAAAATTTGTTGTAGGAGTGTTATATACGATATTTTTGGATGGCGCGAGTTGCATGCGACAGTCGTAAGAAAAAATGTACCGTCTAAATCGGTCTTAAAGAAAATAAGCAACTACTCGTAGTCTAGGCACTGCTAAGAAAATAGAAAATTTATATTAATAGTGACAAATGGACCACCCGTCTTCTTCCTCTGTTACGTAAAAACGAGAAATGTCAGTATCCGTGTTTGCAAAATCAGAATTCGCTGTAGTACAGATCGAATTGGTCTGTATAGAGCTCCGAAACCGTATGGATTTAGAGCTTATCAACCTCGTTCCCAGGGAACTTCAACGAGAATTTCAACGAGCCACTCAGAAAGAAGAATCAATGGGCCGGTGCCAGGACCTTTTCCTGCCCCGCCCCCAAGTGAGGGAAAAAGCCCTGGGAACAAGGTTGAGAGCTAATCGAACTCCAGTAAGATAATGCGCTGAGCCAGAGACAGAGAAAATTAGTTTCTTTACGGCGTGGGTTCGTGAACAAATTTGTGGTCTGCCATTGAGTATTGGGTTTTTAAAGACCCGTCAGATCTTATTTACAAACATCTTTGCGTTTCTTATGGCGAATTGGCGATGGGAAGTAATAAGAAATACTTCGAACCGAAAATTTTACCAGTTGTTTTGTTGGTGTCCAGTTCTGTTGAATTCCGGCTTCATTGATGCCAAGCAAAGTCTGTGGGGCTGAAAGCCAGCGGGGGTCTCGTTTCTTATCCTTATCCGCGTCAAGTAGCGCACAGGGCCTCCAAGGAGGTTTCTGTGACCAACAGATGCTCTTGGGGACAGGTAGTCTGAGCCCATCGCCCAGCCTCCACCCAACTCTGAGGTGTGTGTGATGGCAGACCACAGTATTTTTCCAGGGTTTGATTATTCTGCGGCCTTAGATTAAGCAGGTATTCCGTCATTGAAAGTATAATGAGTATAATCGCCTTCACAAGCTTTTTCCCGCATACTCGTTGAGACAAAACAGGCGTTTTGCTGTAAGGTGGAAAACAGATCGTTTTAAAAATGCAGTCTTTATTACCTTATGCAAGTTTAAAACACTGACTAAATCAAATGTATGTATTATAAGGTTACAGGTTTTTTTTTTCTAATGCTTTATATCATTATTGTTATTAGCGGTGTCATATGTATACATCTTTTTATTAGTAGTGCTTAGTTGTAAATACGCAATTCACCCTTAGCTTTGCGCTGCTTATGGATTTTAAAAAAAATCTATCCAACTATCCAACTACTGGGAACCACGTTCCCTGTTCTTTGCGATCAGTGTGTTGGTTCTTTTACGTCACCTTCCAGTTTTACATGTGCAGGTGAAGGAGACAAGGTCAACGGCTTTACGTCACTGTCCAATGACGCAAACATCTGATCTGAAGCAGATGTTGAGCTCACGTCCAGTATGATCTCACCAGTTATTTTAAGACCCTGGTTGTTGGTCCGGTCTGGGGTTTCTACCCGCAATGTACAGCTCAGCAGTCCGGTGCTCTACCAACTGAAATGAGCCAATGGGGCGGTGGTTCGGGATCTCGTTGCACATGTTTAATTCTAATATTTCGGCAAGCCTGAAGAACATCGCTCGTCTTCCCCGGAGTTTTCATTGCCGTTACCCTGGGGACTTCGGTATGGAGCTGTCGTGCTTTACATCATACCCCAGAGAAAATCGAGTAAATTATTTCCTTATATGGTCACTGGTGTTTCTTTTGGGAGAGCCGTCGTGGTTCCAAACCAAGTTTACCCGGTTTGTTTCAGGTTTTGACAATTTGAGACTCCTTCGAGGGGATTCCCCGAAGTTGATACTCTCACGGGGTAAAGTGTTCCTTTTTCCTCGTTCTTCATTAATTTATATTTCTCCGTTTTACATGCTTTAGCGTGTAGATAATCATTATTCTACTGACTTGTATCCAGATAAGGAGTAGAAAAGGGAATGCATCGTAAGGTAAGTGATGATATTAGCAAATACACAATGCTGCGCCCTGATGTTTTGGAGATATCCCACATGAGGTCACTTCTGTGATGACTCATGTCTCGTAAGCCATTTAGACTATCAATGCGTGGTGGCTACTTTGGTATCTTTCGATCTACATACTCAGCTGTGTCAACATCTAACCACCAGTTTGTGATATTTCTTCTCTGCAGTATAAAAGAAATCTCAAAGAGACGACAATGAGCGTAACACTCTGCAAACCATGTATGTCGCCGTCATCGTGTGCCGCCATGATGGGAAAAGTATCGAGTCTTGTCTCAGTCATGATATTTTGCTCTTTGGTGAGTACACAACTTAAATCTTCTATTTAATGGCGAATGTATGAAAGAATAACTGTACAGAGAGAATAATGTGACTGTGTTTTTATTGCTCTCATGCTTAACCAAGCTAATTGTTGCCGCTAAGTAAATTTGCTTACGTAAGTAGGTTTGTGCTTGCATCATCAATTAGCTTCAATTACACCAAAGAGAAACGTTTATGTTCTCGTGTACATGTCTTGTTTACGACAAGAAAAAGCCGGAACCGTTTTTACTCGTGTTATATGACAACGGGCTTCGTTCGGATCACGATACTTTAATTGTTTTAATACCATTGTCATCGTGCAAACGTGTTCAGTAAGCCAGTTGAGAATTACAATCTTCGTTTGCAGTACGTATTTTAAAGCAGTAAGCTTCATGGCAAATGAGGTTTCCCTGGATTCAGCATGTCATATCTACGCTAGCTGTCATATATTTCATGAAAAACCTTCTTTCAAATGCAAATTATTGAGGTATCTGCCTCATAGCAGTAAGTACTGCATGTTAGATTTTCGCAAATACCGGTAGTAAGTGGTCGTTGCGTTAAAGACAATTATTTGCCCGGTTATTTTTTCGGAATTCAAAATGAACACAGTGACATGAAGTATATGGCTCGAATTAATGATCATCTTTCATGTTTGTCCTTTTAGCAGAAAGTGCTTCGCTAGCACACCTGAGAAAATGTTTTGTAACGGAAAACACGCAGGCGGTAACTCATGACTCGATACACTGAGCACAAGTTCACAGTTCCTACTTTTCACGTAACTTGTTAACCTGTTAAGTACTGTGTAGTCGATTAAGAAAACACAATTCAGAATTGTTCAGTTTTAATAGATCTTGTAGATCAAGACATACTAATAAAGCATGTAACGTGCGAGACAAAATGACAAAAACATGACACGTACCAGTGATGTGGCGTTACAAAGGTAAGGAGTCATCAAAATATACCGATCACAAGGTTGCGTGGGATTTAATTACGTACAAGAAACTGCATATGCAGATGTACGCGTAGTCTGCGAACACAGCCGCCTCTCATCACTCACAGCCGCTTGAGAGGCGGCTGTGTTCGCAGGCTAATGTATGCGACGCTATGTGGGCGTAACATGATCGTAAGCCGTATAAAAAAACCTGATCAATTACTGAACCAGTTAATTTATTTTTTAAGTCATGCAAATAACGTAACAGAAGCAATTTCAGTACACTATTTGAAGCCACACTGACTGGACTGATAATCAAAACCAATTTAAGGAAAGTTAAGGGTCATCTAGTTTTAGGAAGACTTTGAAAATCCATAGGAACCTCCAGCCTAGACTACACCAGACCAGAAAACCAAGCGAACGACTTTGAGAAAGTCTACCTCCAGTCGAAATATATTGACCAAGTTTTCTTTAAAACTCTAAGTAACTGTCGGCCTTTTCAGGGTACACAGACTTGTCAAAAATGTTTTCGCCTAGCCGCGGGTGGCCAAGATGGAAATCGGATACGAACTTTTGGACGGGTCGCTGGAAGTTCTTCCGGCCTCGCAGTTTAAAAAAATTGTATCCTAATGAAGCTCGTCTTGATTTCATCCTTCCTTGAAGGCTACAAAGAACTCTTGTATGTCGGTAGAAGATACTTCAATTTGAATTATGCACAATTCACCGATCATGAAGATAATCCCCAATATACCCCTTCGAATCACGCAAGCTGGTTCCGTAGAAAAATCAACACATTTGTCAGTTATCGAAGCAAATAAATAACAGAAATTATGACGATATTTATCGGGTGGATGTGCACTTAATTCTGCCTAACGAGGCGACTGCTAGATCGGTGAGGCTGCTCTCAGTTCACCGAACGTAAGGTTTGATTTATAATGGTAATTGAACTGAGTGGGGTGCAATTTGGTCTGAAATCATACGCGAGATTTTAAAATCGAATGAGCGCGCAGCGCGAGTTTCATTGGAAATCACAAGTATGATTTCAGACCAAAATTGCATAAAACGAAGTTCAATTACCACTTCATTACACCCATTTTGAAAGCACACAATTTTTTTTTCTCAATATTGATATTTGTCTATCCATGAAATTTGATAAGTTAGTATTATTTCACTTTCATTTTGGTGAGTTACAGAAAGGATGCGATTAAGAGTAAAAAATGGTACAATTTGGGAATAAATTGCTCTGTTGAGAGCCAATCAGATTGCAAGGATCAACAGTGATTTCAAAATGTGTGTAATAGTATAAAGGGTTTCAACTCAAGGAGAGATTGAACGAAGGTTTTGACTGCAAGAATGTACGTTGCCGCCCATATTTAACTTTCAAAGAACTTTGGCTCAAGCGATATAATTTTTATCGCGCTTATGCTAACCAAGTCATTGCATTCATTTGTTCTCTTCTGTTCGTCATAGGGCACTTTTATAAAGACCTCTGTCTACTTCTTTCTACTTCCCATGAATTACAAGGAAGCAGGCGCCTGTTTCCCGCCCAAACAGGCGCCGTATCCCTTCACTATCGTTTACGGTCGTTGCGGGTTGAATTTGTTTCAGAAACAACGAAGCAACTATTTCTTAATCTTGCTTTCGTCTGTGGTAAAAATACCATAGAAGATTAATTTCACTTTCGTGGATTTTATTTTGTTTATGGAGGGAATTGGGCACTGGATACGTTATTTCACGTAATCAGATGTCAGACAAAGAGCAATATGCGCATCATACTGCAAAACATGTCTTTTGTTTGTTTCGAATTATTTCCTGAGATGTTATGGAGCTGAGTTGCTGTGATTTATTTACAGTCGCTATATTCAAAGAGAAACAGTTTTTTTGTGTGCTTTGATTGTGATAAATAGTCTTGTCGACTTGACACTGAATATTTATTTCTTTACCGAAACAGGTTTGTGGAGCTGTCGCAGATTTCCCGTGCAAGCCCGAACAAATCCACTGGAATGCAACGACAGGAAGGAGGTACAGTTGTTTAGAATGTCCCGACTGTCCCGCGGGATCCCAGCCTTCCGTCCCTTGCGGTACCTCCGTTGCATACGAGACTCCAGTTCACTGCATTACCTGCCAACTTGGCAGAACGTACTCGGACAGTTATGGGAAAGCGCGTTGCGAAGCGTGTACTGTATGTTCAGAAGGACAAGCGGTAAAAAGGAACTGCACGTTATCCTCGAACACTAAGTGTGATGATAAATGCGCTGAGGGATATTACCACGCGCCTTTTGTCTTCAAATGTTTTCCTTGTGAGAAATGCTGCGGAGACGAAAAGGACGAAATAGCGCAGGAATGTGCGCATTATCAGAACAAGTGCAAAGCCCGTTCAGTGCCATGCCCTAATGTGCCTACAAAGGCTTCTGAAACATCGACGCACGGTAGACTATCAACCATGCAAAGCGGTCGAAAGTCCTCCTTTACCTTACAGACCACTCAACAAGAGAGCCAGTCACGCGTCTCCAAGGTAGCTACTTTTTCAGGGTCGGTTGCTTGGTCGGGAAATAACGATTACGCAGGTGGAGGTAGGACATGGGAGTCAAGAGAAGGAAGTACTGACAACAAAACACTTTGGTTAGTAGTGGCACTAGTAATTGCAGCTTTAGCAATATTGATACTGCTGGTGGTTTTAATTAGGTGGCAATTTAACCAACCTGGCTTCAGATGCCCTTGTTACAGCACTAATGCGCCTGTTGTTGTACTATTTCAACGCCAACAGCCTGCGTCTACCTCACAAGAGAGACTTGACCGCGTGGGTGAGTAACATCATAATTCTGTACGTAACACAACCACGTTCATGCTTGTGTTTTGACAGTAACACTTGCGGAATAAATTACAAATGTCTCGGGAAAAGCCGTCTCTTATCAGATCAGTTTTTGTTAAGACTTAAAATCAAGGTATAACTTTGAATAAGTCGGAACTGCTGGTTGACGGAGGTCCTTTCTGGAGTAGATATTTAGGATAAGAGAGGCCTTTTGCAATTTGGAAAACGAAGGGATGGGGTAGAGATAAACATTTTCTAAAAGAAAAAATCTTTAAGAGCGACAGCGTTCCTAGTAGGCCTATACAATCCGCTTGGGAAATCCACTCTTATCCGGCTAGTTATTAGTTATTAGTTCTAGAAGGGTTTGAAAATTTCCCCTTTGGTTGGGCACAAAGGAAGGATCCGGCATCGGAAAGTTGTTGGCCGATCGGCAAGTTGCGTTCCCCGGGTCTAAGAGAATTAAAGAGAGAGACGATGCCTCGGCTAATTACTTTTTCAACTTATAGGTGCTATTACCCTGGCGGAACTAGAGAGCAGCCGATTAGACGTGTTTGATGAGATGTGCTTAAAGCTTGATAATGGAAGATTGGGGTTCAGAAGCGACTACGAACGGTTAGCTTCTAAGTACAAGAAAATTTCTCTCGATGTACGCAACTCCTTGCGAGATCAACGCGGTGTTGAAGGTGGGAGTCCCTCCAAGATGTTGATGACTCAGCTACAAACTAAATATCCACAGCTTACTCTTCGTCAATTTGTCAAGAAACTAAAAGAAATTGGGCGAGACGACATTGTAGAGTTCCTCATAACAAGTTCATCCGTCACCGGAGACCTCTGACAGACCGAGTAATGAGTGAACCACAGCAGTGCTATAAGATGATCAAATAGAGTACGAAAAATAGAAGCTGTCCTCAGTGTAAAATGTTGGCTTAAGACCAACTACCTCTTAGTTGACTGTATAACATGGTTTCATTTTCAAATTATTCGCTATTTTCGAGAGTGTCAAGCCAATGCTTCGTTTTGAGAGCTCGAGCTTTTCTTACCAGAGGTATAACGTTAGCACTGGCCATATTTGAAGATATCAAACTGAGTACTCTTGTTTGCCGTGAACATTAAATGTACTAACGAACTTTCCGGCGGTTACGTTTTGGTAACATGTTGATTTAAGTAGGAAAGGAAAGAGTCAAGGTCAGCAGGAGTCGAACTGACACGTAAGCAGGGCACGTGAAGACACGCACACAAAAAACCGATAAAGAAACTAAACACACATAAAAGAAAACAAAAAAGAAACTGAAACAGAACAAAGAGAAACAAACAAACAAAACAAAACAAAAAAACAAAACAAAACAAAACAAAAAAAAAAAAAACAAAGCAAAACAAAAGAAAAGAAATGAATAAATCTTAAGCGGAATTTATACTGCGTATTTGTATTAGTTGGCATTGCACAATAAGACTGAGACAAAAACTCATTGAAGAATATTTAAAGGAGTATAACTGAACTAAGTAGCTTTTCTTTCAGAGCTACATAACACGATCGATGGGGTTTGTCATGATCCAAGATTTATAAATACTGACAATTATTTTCCATTGTAAAAGACTATATAGAGAACTGGGGAGAGCCTGGAGGAGACAAATTTTGTTCCTATTTAATCTTGATCTGGAACTCGGAATAATCACTCAATCAATTAATTTATTAATCATTATTAATGAAGTAACCATTCAGTTCAATCAATCGACCGATTAATCGATACATGAAAGTATTATCATAAAGTTTTGGAGAAAGGAAGTCTCTAAAACACCCGTTTCACGTTACGCTTTGAATTTTGTGTGGATTTATTTAAAAGTAATGTTACTTTTGCTTATGTCACAGGTACTGCATATTTTACCGAAGACAATTATATATTGATAAGCATTTGGAATGAAGTTAGTTAGCATGCTTGCGTGCTTATTGTGACCACCCTCAGTTGTTGGGATTATAAAATGGCATAAAATTATATTCCATGAAGCTATCGCATTGAGATGGCAATTTTATTGTGATGACTTGAGCAAAAAATGACATTCCAACTAATACCCATAATAATTGAAATATGATAGGAAATATATCATTTTGGGCAAGGCAAAGATTAAAATTTATTAGCTGTAAATTAAAATAAAGGATATTGATTCTTTTTCATCCCTTATCTGCTGCAGAATAAATAAAAAACAAACAAACATATATCTATGTCTTGTTGTTTTTGATGACTGGGAGTGCAAAAGAAGCTCTGTAGAGAGTTTGAGTGCATCCCTTTTGTGACAAGCTATCGTCGATACTAGCAAGTCTGCACTTCACCCCATCAATTTCCCTGTAGTTTTTTTTCTTTCTGGTACATTTATGGTTTGCTCGGTTGCCAGTAACAGCACCAAACTGCTAGGCGGGACGTCGCGGGCTTAACACCCAGACTGGACCACAAACCAGGGCCCGATTGTTCGAAAGTTGATTAACTTAATCCAGGATTAGGGTTAAACTTTGGTTACAGTTTTTAACTTTTGGATTCAAGTTTCTTTTGCTACGTTTTGCTTTTCAAGATTGACGCCCTCTAATCCAAAATTTTGCAGTATATCAGCGTTGAACAACGTTCGTGCATAGTGAAATAAATTCCTTGGCTTGGTATTTTAATCTTGGGTTACGGTTAATCGGCTTTCGAACAGTCCGGCCCGGGGTCTTAGAGTAAGTAGTAAGATGTGCTGTGCATGTGCCTCAGTTCAGATGGTTGCACCATTGGGCTGAGACATCAACCCGTTGGCCTTGTCTTCGTTACCTCCACACGTAAACTGTCCTGCTATACCACAGGTACCCCCAGCTCGCGATTTGTGTTGACCTTTGTAACGCAAATAGCGGCGCGCGTCACGTAATTGCATGATGTTTGCGTAATGGAGAAATTATAAGGATTTGTAAGGGGAAAAATTGTTTCGAATTTGAAGGCAAATTTAGGAATGATTTTGCAATAAAATTTTCTCACCTTAACTCCTCTATAGTTCCTTTTGTGTCCTGCCTGGTTTCTAGGTCGATTTGTGGCGATTTCGTGGAGTTTCTGTTCCAACGGTTTCCTCTACAGTCTGTCTCTCTCTATACACCTTTCCAAAGGAAAGATATATATATATAGAGAGAGAAACCGTCGGAACCCCGGGAATCATGCAAAGATCATGCGTGCCGCTATTTACGGTATAAAGGTCAACACGAATCGCGAGCTTGGGTTACCTGTGACTATACATCTATGGGTTGGCCGGAGGCTGGGTGATAGACATACCGCCTGTTCCCGCCCCTCTGCCATATGTCTGTTGGACCTATCAGACCTATGCTTCTTATGGGAGGCCAAAGGAGCCAGTGAATATGTATTATAAAAACTAATTAGCAAGACATGGTTTGGAAACAAGTTTATGGTAACCGTTACCCGACATGGAACAGCAGCTCAATGATAGGCGTCGAAATTACTAAAACTACAATAGATTCTAAACATAGTTTCTGTATAATCGATTAATCTTTTTTAATTGGAGAAAAGTAAATGAGATACGCAGTGATTGATTCAGTGCATAGGGCGTTACCACACTCAGGATGTGCCCTGACAAGCACGAAACAGATGTCCATAGCTGCACTATTCCAGTAATATTCCTCGCCCCAAGATCACATGATTGACATTCTGCCCTTCTTGTGATAATTGGGGCGAGGGGAAGAAGCACAAAGATCAATACACAGAAGACTTGTTTTTTTTTCTGTTCTTCTTTGTCAAAGGAATAACCGTCTCCAAATTATCTTTTTCTTTATGAAGAAAGACAAGAAACATCTTGCATAATCAAGTGCAGTCATGGGATGTAACAATGGTCGGTTACCTTGTCTTTAAAAATATACAAAAGAATCCTAGGAGCAGGACGAGGAATGCACGAACATAAGACATGATGCATTATGTAAGAGAAAATTTTTTGCAAGTAAAAAAGATTGGAGGGAAAACGTCGTACAGGGGCACCCAACGAGCCAAATCAACCTAACTGGCGTTTTTGAATGAATGAATGAATGAATAACTTTATTTACCGAGGGTGACACATTACAGTTAAGAACTGGTAAACTTGTGGCCCTCACCTAAAACATATAAAACTAATTTACAGTAAATATATTGTATAATACGATGTTAAAAATTATGAAATGGGAAAGCTATCTAAACCAGCATAACCTTGCTTTATAAAATTACAAAGGTTCTGCTTGAATGCGTTGATACTGGCGCTAGATCTTATATTAATAGGTAGAGAGTTCCAAAGTTTTGCGGCTGTAATGAGAAAAGTTTTTCCACCTTCTGTGTCACGGTTATACCTAGGACAGCGTATAGTTATAGCACCATAGCGTGAGGTTCTGGTCGACAGGTCGCTGACACGCACTAAACGACTACCTAAGTACTCTGGGCATTACATTGATCTCATCATAAAAAGGTAGCCAGTCCAGTCTCTTGAATAGGGTTATAGTACGTTCGTCTCTCGTTTTTAGGCCTAAAATCACGAGCTGCTCTTTTCTGAAGACGAAAAATTCGCCTAATATTACACTTTGATGTTGAACTCCAGACTGTTCCACCATATAGGAGTACAGGCTTAATAGTTGTGTTGTAAAAAAGTATGCGCTCATTTAGAGGAAGATATTGTCTGATCGATCTAAGAAGACCTATACGCTTTATCAGTACCTTATGGTTTTTGAAGTCTGTTTAAAGTGATGTTTTCGTTAGCTAAATAATAATAATAATAATAATAATAATAATAATAATAATAATAATAATAATAATAATAATAATAATAATAATAATAGTAAAACAGACTTTAAGGAGGAAGCACCCGTCACGCAAATACGTGGTTTTCAGGGAGGTCCTCCATAAAAATAGAAGAATTGTATCTGTTCGGATTCCTTAGATAAAATTTTAATTGCCTGAAAATGTTAGGGAACAAAATCTCCCTTTGAGAAAATGTTAGCTGTTTCCAGGGAGCTATTTTCTTACCGCAAATGCTAGCTGACGTATTTGACTGCAGGAAACAGCAAATACGACCCTTCAAAACCTCAAGGGTTATGATCTGTATGATCCCCCCTTTGCGAATCTTTTAGGCCACGTTTTAGTTACGAAAATCCTAGTCCATTCTTTTTTTTTAATCCTAGGATTTCATGCAATGTTCTCATTGCTTAACGATGAGACAGGGCGCGTTTGTAATAGTAGTTCTAAAACTGCCGTAAAATATATATTTCTTATCATTTTTACCGATTTTCTTGACCCCGCGACAAGGCAAGTGGAAGTACAAGTGACTCATGGAGTATTCATGGTATACCATTCGAAAGCGTTGCATAACTGTAGTTGGAAGCGAATCACCCGCCATAGTAAGTACTACACGGTGTACTCGGATGGTTGAGAGTATAGTAAAATAAAGCTAGTTATGTAACAATTTGGTCATTTTTGACGTCTTGAGCAAGTAAACCCCGAAAAGATCAACTGGTTTCTCTCAGGTTACAGTCTCGTCGCACCATTCCTCTTAGTGGCTTACGTATTATATTGGGGAAATCCCGAATATCTAGAAACACTGTGTGTAGTGCGCATTTAAAGGCACGGAATGCGTTGGTTTAGCCGTTTTTGCGCTTACAGCTCTCCCCAATTGCGCATGCTAGGATTGCTACCATAACCAGTTGTATCTAGAAACCGGGGCAGAAGAAATACCCGTTGAAAGGTTGGCGATGCTATTTATATTGTCCGTAATTACTCAACGCCCTGTCATATTTAAGATATCAGATTCTTAACTGATGCAATTGCCATAATGAAACTCGCTTTACAGATCATGCGCTCTGCAGCAATTCAGGATTGATGATTCATCAGTCTCAACTTGTATTGTTATCTCAACTTCATTTGAAAATTATCTTCGATTCCCTTCAATTTCAAGCAGTCCTTGCCTTGATTCCTCCCAGACAACAATGAACTTAGTCCTCAGCAAGTCACCTTTCTCACTGGCTCACCGCGCCGCCAAAACGTTTGAAGCGCGTGCGACAGGTTTAGTAGTCGTTTTGAGCTTTCTGGTGAGTACAAAAACACAAATCTTCCAATTTTGTCAAATGGAAAAGAGCAACTTTTTAGAGGAATCTTTGTTTTGATATTTCTATCTCATTCTGTTCTTATAACCACATCATGATTCTTTTCACTACGGACGTGAATTTGCTGATGAGGCAGTTTTTAATAGGCGTGCATGATTACTCTTAATATGTTCTTATGCATTTATCTGATTTGAAATCTCGATGGAAGAGCCTTTTATCTACTCTGTAGTTTGACACAATTTTGTTTTGAAGGAGGGCTCTTCTTTTCTTTATACACGTGTTCGTAAGCCAATAACAAATGTTCATTTTACAAACACCCTTTTGTGGCAAACGCAATAACTATAACCTCAAACGAGTTTTCTCTCTATTTTGCAATTTAGCGGGGTCTTTACGTAGGAAACAAAGACACCTTATTCCAAAATGGCGGCCAATTTATTATTCTTTTCTTTGCATGTTAATTAGCTCTCTTTGTCTCATTTTCACTTCAAAATTCTTTTGTATTTTGTACATGTTGATGAGGCAAAGAGGGCTAAAATCAACATGCAAACAAAAGAATAATAAATTAGCCGCCATTTTGGAATAAGGTGTCTCAGTTTCTTTCCTACGTAAAGACCCCGTTAAATTTACGTAATCGGAAATATTTACTCAGGTTTACAAACAATTACACATTGTTTAGTTAAATGATTATTTGTTACGTTTGTAAATTAGCTGCGATTCTCTGTGACAAGTGTTGAACGATGAAGTGAAACAAAGCTCTTAACTCGCCATGATCGTTCATTTATTTTGCTGTTATAATTCTGCAAAATACTTCACGAGCGCTACTGAAGGAACCTCGATGGAAAATGTAACGTTAGCTGCAGGAAGAGAAATATTTGCATTAGTGCTTTTATTTTGCCTTAACTGGGAACGGTAACTCAGAAAAAACATGAAACCTTGGTCTCAGGAAATGTTTTTCCTTCAGTGTGCAGTATAAACAACAATATTTGGACCTAACATGCGTGTTTTGTAAGTTACGTTATGCAAGATATGCTTACGACTAGTGTGACCATGACTTAATACTTTAGGAATTGCACCAATGCAGTTGCACCAGTGAAGTGGCATGGTTTTGCACTGACTGCACCGACGTAGGCTATTTACGTCCTGTTTTGGGAAGTAAATGCCAATATCGATCAGAATTCATTACATGACATCCACGGACTAAATTCGGTGTTCTGATTGGTCAAAATAGGCTGTTATCAAATTAAAAAGAACGTCGCGTGGCGAATGATCTAGAAATGGAGTTCGAGCGTTGTTTTAAGACAAAATTTCTGAAGTTGGAAAGTAAAGGCCTGGAATTTAACCTGAAAAAAAAAATAATAAAGAAACAGCAGAAAAGGCTGCGAGGAAATTGCGCATGCGAAAGGAAACACTTAGCGGCAGTTTCGGGAAAAGTCTCATCTACCAGTTGCTTGTGTTGCTGGAACGAAACAATGAACAAACCCAAGCTGCCTGCGCGAAGCTGGCAGTAACTCTACCAGATTGCAGAGGTAGAGGCTATGGGTTTGTCCACTTGAAATTTGGCCGGGAAACTGGACATTGAATAGGGAAACTAATACTAAACTACTTAAGTTATAACTAATAAATATAAAAGTGTAAGAATTCGTAAAAACTTATGAAAAGACTTGCTCTGAAAGTTGCTTTTTATAGCTTGCTTAAAAGACTGCAAGGAAGGCAAATGAAAGCTTTGAATCGTACTTTGTCTATTGTTTTTCCTTACCGATTTCGACACGGTTTGGTGCACTTTTCATTTGTGTTATTACAGTAGTGAGACGTTTGGCAGATGTCTCAAAATTGCATATTAATTAGGGTGCGGAATAGCTTTGCTGCAGGCGCCTCCTTCTCTCTCCCTCCCTCGCGTCGCGCTCCGCGCGCGCCCGCTTTCTCAAATCAAAGATTATTTGCATACAGACCTCTAGTTCCAAAGGCTTCTATGCCTCTAAACCAAATATACATCTGTTACTGCTGCCTTTTCGCAACATTCCCCTAAACCGACAAAATTTAACAGAAATACGCCGCTTTTTGGTCGGAAGAAGTAAATTTAACTTCGATTTGCTAGTGTAAGTAGCTTGTTCCAAGCTTCTAGATATTCGGTTTCACTCGCTCCAAATATCTGAGAGCTTCTTTTCCTGTCAGTAGTCACAGTATGTATAATCAAATATCGTTTTTGACAAAGAAGCGAGTTATCATATTGTAATGTGTTGACATAACAAAGAGTTGAACCGTTGGCCTTATAAATAGGATAGAGCGGTTTTCAATTGAGTGTCGAAAGTAATTATGGTTTTGCATTGCTTCGCTCTGTGATTGGCCAGGAAAACTCGCGCCACTTTCTCAACCAATGACAAGCAAAACCAAAACCAATCGTGACTTGCACGCGTGTATTTTCCCGCGCTTTGCGCCGGCTACATGTAATTGCTTCGTATTCTGATTGGCTATTAGCATTGTTTACTTCTGTTGTGATTGGTCAGAGTAATTGCTTTGGTTTTGGTTTTACGACACTCAATTGAAAAGCGCTCTAATCCTACCTGTCAATTGGGATAATCATCATCCTAGCGAGAGGGTCAAGTTTAGTCCTCCCCAATAAAAACACATGGCTCTATGTTAGAGATTCTGCTTTCAAGTCTCAATGATCATCTTCTTTTCGTGTAAACTAAAACTGGCCCTTAATATTTTCTATCTTGTTCCCGAACAGGTTTATGGAGTTAAAGCAGACTTCCCGTGTAAGACACAGCAAATCCACTGGATTGAATCGCCAGGAAGGAGATACAAATGCCTGGAGTGTCCCGATTGTCCCGAGGGATCGCAACCTTCTGTCCCGTGCGGCAGCTCAGTTGCTTTCGGGACGCCCATCCATTGCGTCTCTTGTCAACTTGGCAAGACGTATTCGGACAAATATGACAAGGCGCAATGCCAGGCATGTACCGTATGCTCGAAAGGGAAAGCGATAAAAAAGAACTGCAGCATATTTTCTAATACTGAGTGTGATGATAAATGTGCTGGTGGTTTTTACCCTGCGCCATTCATCTTCGACTGTTTTCCTTGTGCGAAATGCTGCGGAGACGGAAAGGACGAATTGGCACAGGAATGTGCCAGTTATGAGAAGAAGTGTAAAGTCCGCTCAACGCCATGCAAAAATGTGTCCATAAAGGCCTCTGACATTACTACGCACACCTTGAAAAGGCTTTCACCTACGAAGCCTTCAAAGACCCCCAATGCGACGAAAGGAAAGAGACGTTCACCAACGACAACTCAAAAGGCCGCCTCCGCCTCCCATGAAACTCAACCAGGGAAGCCGCAAAATGAGTTACCAACAATGTTTAAAACTCACTACACAAAAACATCGCCAACGTCCTCAGTGCCGTTCACTTGGTCATTCGCGAACAATCGCAAGGCGGTAGAAGGCTGGGAGATAGCGTCTGCGGAAAAGAACAGTGAAAACAAGACGCTCACTACTCTATCCACAGTGTCTGCATCGATTGCACTGGTATTAATCATTGGTCTGATTGTTTACAAAGTGCGTAGGCGGCGAACCAATCTCCTTGCGAATAACGCTGCTGCAGTTGAACGGCCCACTGAGCCTGACCTGGGTGCCCCTCCCGCGCAAAGACAAATGAATCCAAGTAAGTCGGTACAAAAGATAACTTAACCGCACAGCCACCGATTCCCTGTTCGTGTAACTTTTTAATTTGATAACTAACGTTCATCCGATTGGTGCACAGTGCTTTACGTACGCCCGCTACCCCTAGCTTAATAAGGTGGGTTTCCTTCGAGTAGGCAATGATGCGAGCATTTTAATCCCTATTAACCCCTTAAACCGTTAGTATTGTTCAAAAGTATAGCTCATGAGAGATAAAAAGGAAATAAAGAGCACGGACAAAACGATCTTAAACATTCTCGAGCGATAAAAATTTGGTGTTATAAAATTGCATGCCCGTTACTTTGCAAGAAATTTATTTATAACTGAAATGTTTTCTTATTTAGCTTACACAAGCCTCGAGCAGCTTGAGAACGAAAACCAGGAACTCTTTGATTGGATGTGCTTGAGGCTTGACAATGGAAGATGGTGGATCAGACGTGACTACGAGCGCTTAGCAGTTAAGTACGCGCTAATTTCACAGCAAGAACGTAACGCGTTACATGATGAGTTCCAAAGCAAAGGAAGCCCTTCCAGAATGTTAATGAGCTTGATATGGACGAGGTACCCAGACCTTCCTCTTAGTCAATTTGTCGAGACACTGAGAAAGGTTGGACGGAATGATATCGCACAGAAACTAATGCCTTATGTAAGGCACCATGAAACCTGAGTAACCTTACTTGCGTATTACACCGTGAGCTACATGAGGGCTAGACGAAAAATTAGAATGTGAAAGGCAGATAGAAATCGGCCAAAGCATCTCTTTCCCTCACTTTTCGGTGCCGGGTGTCACAACTGAGTTCTTACTCGGTGCAAAGAAATCATTAAAAACACTACAAACTTGGATCAGGGGCCAGAAAACTGAAAGCTATGACAGTTCTCGAAACATGTACACCTTCAACAATTGTTGTTGTTTGCTAGAATCAACTGATATGTTTCTGTGATTGGTACACACCAGTAACTCGTGGCAATTGTTTTATGAAAGTGGACCGCTGTCCTTCTCCCGAAGATAGATTATCAAAGCATCTATAGTTTACAATTGACGTACGTCAGGAGGCACCGTGAGGTACTACTGAAAGAAGTTGACAACAAGAACTGAAATTTACCGCCTTCCTCGTTTGGGCGAAAAATGCATTCGGACAAAACGCACAACTAACTGTGAGAATTAGATT
>JAEMWC010000164.1:995000-1005000 GCA_016490735.1 Pachyseris speciosa | reverse complement strand
TAATTGAAGAAACTATTAATTTAGTAATTTTTCCTCTCTCGAGTATAATTAACTTATCCATCAGTTCTGGTATTATACCAAAACAATTAAAAATTACCCGAGTTATACCTTAATTTATATAAATATGGTGAACAGGATATGTTTACAAATTACAGACCAGTGTCTGTCTTGCCAGCATTCTCTAAAATTCTAGAGAGAGTAACTGTCTGATAATCAGTATGGCTTTCGTAAATATCACTCCACTGCCTATTCAGTCCTAACTTGTTTGCTTGATAAAATTTCTTCCGCCATTGAAAATAAGGAATATGTGGTTGGTACACTACGACAAAAAGTTGGTATTATCAACTGATAATACCTATATAATAATGTATATCTAGCTGATATTTTGATAACCAGGTTGATGAAAATTTTAGGTGTTTTTGAGTTTTCTTTACCAATACCTCCGTTTATCAATAAGGAGACTTAAATTTAGGCTCATTGTGAGTCTAGAGTTCCTATCAAAGGAAGGACAAAGAATGCATGATATTTGCATTGCAATTAGACATGAAATTGACGTGACCTCTGACATGAGAATTTTGTGTGTGCTAAAGCGTCAATGTTGTCAGCCAAATCTCTTAGAATTCGCTGTTGCTGACAGCAAAGTTAGCTTTCGAATTAGCGGCACCGTTTTAGGCGAAGTCTAGCAGCGTTTTCAACCGAACCTTCGTGACCACAGCTAATCATAGCCGAATTTTATTTGTGTAAATTATCGCTCGATTTTGAGACCTAATTCTGACACCGGAATCTAGTCATTATGACACTTTCAGACTATCAAATCACTAGCATAAGATCGAAAAAAGTGGCGAGGGCGGAAACTAGTCAAAAAAATGTTCAAACGTACGCTTTTTAGGGATAAATTCCCAGCCATGCCGTGTGTTTTGACATCAATTTCTTTTAGTTCCGGATGTTTACTCCTTGTGTGAGCGTGGAGTTGTTCACCGCCTTCTATCCACAAAATATTCTCAAAGTCTTTAGCACTCTCAGAGCCTAGACATGACCCCCTACACCTACGTTCTAAGGCTAAAGACTTGTTACCTCCTAAGCAAAGCGCTAAAATATCGTTTCTTTGTTAAACAGTAGAGCCCGCGTGAACAAGGCACTCGTTTAGCTAAATAACTGTCAAGCAAGTATATTAGACGAGGAAGGCACTGCACCTAGCAAGACTTTTTCCCTCACTGGACTTAATGATATCCTAAGGAAGACTTTGCACTAGGAGGCCAACAGGAAATCTAAATCTACTGATTCCGTTCACAAGTAATAGGCTTTTCACAAGTAATAGGCTTTTTTTATGCTAGCATTTTTTCGAGCATTTTAGTGAGGCAAAAGCATTGAGCATTATTCGAGCATTTTAGTGGCATTTTCCCGGAAAATTAATTTTTTTTTGCGAGAAACTAAAAAAGAAATTATTTTTTTTAGAGAAGATGGAGAATAAAACTCAAACGACTTAAGTGTAAATTGAGGATCAGAGGCAGTTGTTTCCCCTTCTCTTAGCATGAGCCCCGCCTGAACAAAAAAATCACTGAAAACGCGGAGAGTACACACCTTGTCAGAACACCGAAAATAAATAGGGGTCGGTATGGATTTCAAGAACCCTGTTTTGAAAAGTCCAGACATATATATGATAATGTAAATAGCCCGTTTTACAGTTTAACGTCGTTCCCTAGAGAACCTCGTTCCCTAGAGAACCTCGTTCCCTAGAGAAAGTGCCCTGGTTGCGGCTGGTCACGTCTCCATGTGTTCAAATCAAATCCGCACAGTGGGTGGGTCCTCAACTAATAATAATAGTAATCATCATCATCATCATCATCATCCCTTCTGATATACTCCGATGTTATCTTTCCTTTCATCTTGGTGTTGAGAGTCTGGTCCAACTGTAAGATTCCAAGGTATTTGTAGCCTTCTTCCTCTATTTCCCCGATGTGCTGGTCGTCGGGTAGGTTTATTCCGCTACTGCTAACTTGTCTTCCCCTTCTCATTTCTAGGACAGCACACTTGTCTAGCCCAAACGACATCTTAATGTCTTGCGAGAAGATCGTTACTACTTGAATAAGTGAGTCTAGTTGATCTTTGCTAGGTCCGTAAAACTTCAGATCATCCATGAATAGCAGGTGGTTAATGGGCTTCATGTCCTTTGCCAGTCTGTATCCAGCCCTACATGGAGAGTTTGTCCAACAAATATCGGGTGAAGCTGGAGAGAAGTCTTGGAGATGGCTCAGGAATGGATTCTTAAAAAAAGGAGACAGAAGGTTTGATTCTGGCTGCTCAGGAACAAGGTTTAAGAACAAACTCGATCAAGTACAGCATAGATAAGACCTCAGAGACACCACTGTGTAGATTGTGTGAAGAAGCCACTGAAACAGTACGACACATTGTCAGTGGATGCAAGAAGCTTGCCCAGAGAGTATAGGAAGCGCCACGACAGGGTGGCCCTGCGGGTACACTGGGAGATGTGCAGGAAGTATGGGATAGAGTGTACTGACAAGTGGTATGACCATCAACCCTTGCCAATAGCAGAAAATGGAGAAGTGAGGATTACCTGGGACATGACGATCTACACAGACAAAGTGCTGAAGCATAATCGGCCAGATATTACTCTAGTGCATAAAGATACACAGAAATGGACACTTAGTGACATAGCGGTGCCAGCGGACCAGAAGATCAACAGGACTGAAGAGGAGAAGGTGGAAAAGTACCAGGAACTAGCATTTGAAATCAGAAGGATTCATAGGGCCTTGAAAGTCACAATGATACCTATCGTGATTGGTGCTCTTGGAAGCATATCGAAAAATGGAAAGACCTGGTTTGGTAAGTTCGATGTACCTGACTTCCTTGGAAGTGTACAATTATCCGCCATTCTTGGAACTGCTCACCTGTTGCGGAAAGTGTTGTGTCTCTAAGCTACGGGGAGTTACTGAGACACAATCAACACTACCCAGTAGAAAAACTGGAGAAAATCGAATAATAATAATAATAATAATAATAATAATAATAATAATAATAATGATAATAATTTTTATGATGCTTTTGTCAATGTACACATTTTTTTATTACAATCTAGAAAATTTACAAAATATGATTAATCTAAACTTAATAAAAACAATGGGTAGGCTAGGAAGCAAAATAAACCACTAGGTTTTCTTGTTAGCTCTCTGAACAATTTAGGTTCTAAGTGGCAGGTAAAATAAAAGAAAAGAAAAATAAAATAAAAAGAAATGCAAAGAAGGAAGAACTTATTTACATGAAGTATGTTGCTTCATCAGCGAAACGAAAGTTTATTTTATTTGTTGTTCAGAGAGTAGATAACGTTTAATTTTCTTAGGAAATGTGAACACACTTGAGTGAGGTCTTTCCAAATGTCCGAAGCCATAAAAGAGATTGATTGTTTACCTACGTTAGTCCGTACACTCGGCTTAGTTAGTGGAGACAATCTTTAACTTTGCTGCCCCTCCCTTCAATCATTTTTCTGGAATCTACAAAAATATGGCAGACACGTGACCAGCCGCAACCAGGGTACTTTCTCGAGAGAGGAAGAGAGAGGACTCTGGGAACGAGGTTGTTTACAGTGTTGTGTTTAGTGACCTGGCGTGCGCTTTTCAAAACTCCGGAAACCATTTCGGGCCCGAAAAATGTTTTTTAAGTCGGCTTTATATCGACTGCTGTTAGCTTTTTGAACAGACTAGCCCAATGCATTTCTCAATTTTATAGATTGCTTTCTCAAAAGGTTATTAAAAATATTAGAAATAGAATTTCTGGTAATGAACTTAATGCACTTAAAACACTTTTCGGGCCCGAAGCGTTTTCGGGAGCTTTGAGAAACGTGCGCCTGGCCTTTGAGTAGAAGCAAGGCTGGAGTTGACCTTATTTTGACTTTTATTTTGTTGACCTTATACCTCTCTGTCTTTCTCATGCAAATGTGGACTAGTTAGCAAGAGAACAACATGATTTTCATGAAAAAGGCGGAGAGGTCTGTAACAAGGTCACCCCCAGCCTTCTTTTTCATTCATAGGTCAGATCACTAGAAATGCAATTGTAAAATGGCCTCTTGGCCACCGTAAAGATAGAGATTCAAATGAATCTCTTTACGGTGGCTCAGTTGATAAAACCACATTTTCGAGTACCACTTCCCCACCGACGCATCACCAGAGTTTCTTTTGAGACTAACCCCCCTTAGTACAAAGAAATGTTCGTTTCAACCAGCGTGGTTCGACCAGCGGCCATGGTTAAATTACATTACGGTTACATTAAGTTATTTGACACGGTGTTTTGTTTCACTTGCTTGAAAGCCTGAAAGCCTTGCTGGAAACTACTCTCAGAAGGCTGGAAATGCTCTTTCAGAGACCGTATATTTCAGGGAGAGCATGCCTCGTATCCCCTCAGAAACTCGCGCTCGTGATGTGCCTCTAAGCCTGCGAATACAGCCGCCTCTCCTCCCCCCCCCCCCCCAAAAAAAAAATATAATAATAAATAATAATAAAAAATTTAACCCTGCTACGGCACTATGGGCATCAGACAAACACTTCGATTCCGAGAGCACTCTTGGGCTGGAAAACCTCCATAAACAGTCACGAGAAATGGACTAGGAAAAGACACTTCACACAGTCTGAGAGGCCTTACCTGACAACAGGTGCAAAATAGAAAAAAGTCATCGTAAATAAATTAACAACTTCCCTTTTCAACTTCGAGGCATTGAAAAGCTCACCAGCGAGTCCAGCGACGTCTTTCGAACTTTGTCACCCTAGCGTTTCACTGAGTCGATAAGTATTCTAAAATAGAACCGACGATGGCGAAGGGAATCGAAGAAGAGATCGGACAGTACCGAATGCAACCGAAAATGTGGAGTACTTACCGTAAATGCTCGAATTAACGTCCCTCCTAAGGCTCAAAATTTGTAATAAGCGTCCCCCTTCAAATAAGCGCCCCCCCCCCCCCCCCCTTCCCCGAGAAAAAATGAGTTTCGGTACTCGGTACGATATACGAGACGTATACGGTCTATACGGTTCTTTTAATGAAATGTGAGAGATTGTCCAGTGGATCCTTGAAGCATAGAATGATTTGGATAAGGACATTATTGTAAACGCTTTCAAGAGCTGCGCATTGACACTTACTGTCGACGATTCTGAAGATGAGCTGATACACTGCTTAAAGCCAAGTCAACCTTGCCATTCTGGCCTGGCACAACTGAAGGCAGTTCAACAGCAACTTCAGCAAACACTGGAGAATGACCCATTTCAGAACATCACGCTATCGGATGTCGAAGATGCAGCTCCTATGACAACATTGCTTGAGGACAGCGATACAGAAATTGAAGTTGATTAAGGATCCAAATGCTTAGGAGAGACATGATATTTTAACATTAACAATGTGTTTTTATTGTATGTTTAATTGAAGACAACTGGACATTAACCGCAGGCTTTTCTTTTTAGACAAAACATTTCACAATAGCAAAAGCATAAATTTTGTTAGAATTGCTCTATTGCAGAAATAAAATACACTTTTTGATGAAAAAGTCTTAAGAACGTTTCGAGTTCGTAAAAAGTAGTTTTCTATAAGGTTTTTGAATTTTTATGTTGCAGTTTGGTTTTAAATAGAAATAAAGATAGTGTCATTTTGAGGCTAAAAATTGATAAACGAAATAAGCGCCCCCTTCAAATAAGCGCCCCCTTCGAATTAGCCCCCCCCTCTCGCCTTAGAAAATTAAATAAGCGCCCCGGGCGCTAATTCGAGCATTTACGGTACCTACACACATGATGACATAATGGCTACCGCTTCTCTAGAAAAGGAGCAATTGGAGAACTTCAATCAGTACTGGTCGGTTGTTAGGTTTAAATGCGTTCCTTGATTTTGGGTGTGCAATAATATTGGATGTGCAGCAAGCATTGACACAGGGAGTCCACACAAACGGTGTGACCGTTGGGTAATCTGTAAATTTAGTCGAAATGTATGGGAATATCGAAAAGGTTCATGTTATCGTAATATAATATGCTACGGTAAATATCTACACATAAGATCAAAATAAAACGTCTTTTACCTGAATTAAGTATTGTGTACTGTCGTTCTTGTAGCTGAAAACGGCGAATTTTAGCGATTTGAAGGGTTTTGTGTAGGACGTTTTCCTGAGCGTATAGTGAAGAGACAGGCGAATTAGTCCGCATCAGCTGCTTGTGCTTTCCAGAGAGTGAAGCCTGGGAAGATTGAAAGTCGCCCGCATTGCATTATGGGATATGGGGAGCCCCCATTATTTTATGATCGAAAAATGGCACGCATTTCAGACTTTAGGAAATTCTTGTTTTTTCTAAGCCAACAACTTTCGAATGAAAATTTGGACTCCATGAAGTTTTTGTTGGCAGACCTGTTGACACCGAAAGACATTGAAAGCGTCAACAAATCTACAAAGTTATTTGTTTTACTGGAAGAACGAAGGGAACTTGGTATCGACAACTTCGATTTACTGCAGGAGTTACTCACAACGATCAATCGACAGGATCTTGTAAGAGAATTGAATAAATTTCAAGGAAACTTTGAAACTGCCGAGGAATATTGTAGAGCCTTAAACATTCCGGATAATGGTGAGGATTGCGCTACTGATGACATGGAGAACCATCCATAATTTAACAGTGATAGCTATATATATGAAATCTGTCATTGATTACTGTAGTACTGTTGTCTAGATGTACATGTAAGATGCTTGTTTTCTTTACTAATAGATGAACCCAAAAGTATTGGATTATATCTTCTTACTGCTGGTCACGAGCAAGTTCATATTTCTGTAAGTATTTCTTTTCATCTTCCACTCAATCTAAATATTACCTAGTTTTAAGTTTCTGATTTAATGGGCCAGCCATTGTCAATCTTTAGAGAACTGCGATATCAGTAAGTAAACTGTCAAAGAAAAATCTGGTCGTCTTTCAGCCATTTTCAAACTTGAAGTACACTGTAGCTTACTAATTTCATGGTACTGATGCCATGCATACCAGTGAGTTCTCCTG
This sequence comes from Pachyseris speciosa, assembly GCA_016490735.1. Lineage (NCBI taxonomy): Eukaryota > Metazoa > Cnidaria > Anthozoa > Scleractinia > Pachyseridae > Pachyseris > Pachyseris speciosa. The sequence continues at coordinate 997,975 of JAEMWC010000164.1, read as the reverse complement.
TCTGTAGACACTGCACTGGCTCACTTCATGGTAACAGAAGTTGTCTATACATCTATGAAGTGTCTCAATGTTTCTTTTCATTATGTAATTATGTTACAGGCAGTATATGTAGAGCCACCAAACAGTACATTGTTCATTAGTTTCATAGTAAGTATGATATTTTTCTTTCAACTTTATTGCAATCCTTAATATGGACATATGTCATATTGCTGGACATTTAATTGTGAACACAAGATTGACTAATTGTTTGTCATGACTAAGCAGTGACCTAGTGACAATATGAGAAGTAGAGATTAGTGTTGTTTTCTGCAGGCTGAGGAACAAAAGAAGCAGAAAATGTTTTTATAACACATCTGGGAGTCTGGTGCTAGTGTGCAGGGTCAGGTCACATGGTTTGTTGTGTTGTGTGGTTTGGCTTGGCATGGCTCTCAGTTGTGTGTAAGAACAATATTTTTCTTTGAGTTTCCTGCTTTGCTGGTAGGCATCATAAAGAGGAGAGTGCTTTAACAACCTCATGCAGTCACTAGTTCTGCAGTTGAATAACCAGAAACACAACTTGTTTCTAAGGTCTATAGACTTTGGCATGACTCACATAAAGATTGCAAATCTGTATTGTGGCAGGAATTAATGAGAACTACACTGACATGTAGCTGCACTAAGAAGGTAGAAATTTAAGGTCTCAAATAATCTCTTTGTAATTATTAAATTTTATTCCTTTTATTTGCTACTCAGCCGACGCTCTTAAAGCCTGGGTCAAAGTACAACAAAATAGCAACAGCAATATATTCTGGTTAGAACAACTCATTTGATGCTTTTGTGTTTTTAGTATCACACTGATCAATCTTCCTGTGCTCAGTTAGTAAATGTAAATGATTCTGATTTGTGTGATCTCTCTTAGCTTTCCATGTGAAAAGAAGCAGACAAGAAACTCGAAAAATAGTAATAAAAACAGACAAAAAAATAACACCCAGACTAGAAATTCCATATCAAGTCAACATTCTCCAGGGGTAAGTTAGCTAATATTATAAACTTAATTTATAGTCCCGAGGGAAACAGTTAGTTTTGTACATCAGGACTTGAGGGAAAACAAAACTAACTACAGTTTCCTGATAAGGGACCATACAGTGAAATGCTTTATTATATATACATGTATGAAGACTTAAACTTCAACAATCACAGCAAAACAAACAGTTTAGTCATGCACTGATCATGTGCTGTTGTATGCAGCATGGGAAACAACTGCACATCACCTGAAGAATCAACCAATCACAGTGCTCGTTTTGTTGAGTGAAAGTCTAGGTATATAAAAATAAATAACATTGATGGTGTAATAGACCGTATTCATATTCTCAGTATTGAATTGGATTTAGCTCAAAGGAGAGGCTCTTGCAGGGGAATTATGCCTTGTGTGCATACTTGTCCCACCTCAACACATGTACAGAGAATACGAATATTTAACAATAATATTATTATTATCCTGTGAAATCACATGGAAAATCACCTGATACTTAGCCGACGAGGCTGTAGGCAGAGTGGGATAAAATTGGGATCTTCTGCAAGATTGAGCAGGATAATTGTTTTATTATTCAACACACTGATAACAAAGCACAATTTACTGAGTTTATTGCTGAAAAATGGCGATAAAACTGCAATTTTTCTCCCTGACACATGAAATTACATATGTCGCTGGATATCTGTTGTGTGCATGCAACATATATTGAGTGCAACGTGACCAATTATTAAGAAATTGTTATGATATGATGAATAAGAAACAATTATTCACCGAAGTGGAGGTAAATACTAATATCCACCACTTTCACTGACACTGAGGTGAATAATTGTTGTAGTATATACCACACAAGCTGAATAATTAACAGACCAAAACATTACTTTATGTACGTGTGACAATATACCGACAAGCGGTCCGAAATAATTTGTGAAATCTTGTGCGCCTGTTGCTCAGAGGTACATGTAAATAGTACTTGCTAATCACCTCTAAGTTAATCAACCAGAGCGCGCGAAAAGCACTATTCACTTGTGTGGTATATACTAATAAGGTTTATTAATGTACTGCTAGAAGATCTCTGAGTCATACAGTGAAATCCTGAACAAAGAATGTCTGAAATCTTTGAAACAGGCTGTGAGATAGTGGTCTTCAATTAAGTGTCGTAAAACCAAAACCAGCTGAAAGTAATTACTCTGACCAATCACAACAAATGCAAACAGCACAATGAGCCCATCAGAATACAAAGCAATTACATGTTGCCAGTGCAAAGCATGGGAAAATGCGCACGTGCAAGTCACGATTGGTTTTGGTTCTTCTTCTCATTGGTTGTGAAAGTGGCGTGAGTTTTCCTGGCCAATCACAGTGAAGCAATGCAAAACCAAAGCAAAACCAGAATTACTTTCGACACTCAATTGAAAACCACACTAAATGATAATTTTATCATGTATTATTATACATGTATGCATTTTTGTAATGTGCATAGATTTGTAAGACTCATTAAAAGACCATATTGAATATTATTAGCGACAGATCTGAAAGTGTGAAATATAGAGTGGGACTTGCCACTGTCACAGAAATTTTAAGTGGCTGTTAATGATGTAACTTGAGCTTGCATAATGTAAATATAATGTGCATTTGATCATGCATGTCATGGAAAATCATGCAATATAAGTATTAATAATAATAATGATGATGATAATTGTAATTAGTATTATTATTATAAAAATAAGTTGTTATACAGTGATGGGTTGCACAGGCATAAAAAGCTGAGTGTTACATGTACGTTCAGCTTGTTATGTTCACACTCATCACTTCATCCCTCTTTTTCAAGTACAAAACTTGAATTAAATTGAAGTCCACATGTACAGGTATACGATTTGCACAAGTTTGGAAAGCTTTTCTTTTAACAGAAATTATATAAACATACAGGTAACATATTTTTACTTTATTTTGACTGCAGGACAATAGC
>JAEMWC010000164.1:945000-990000 GCA_016490735.1 Pachyseris speciosa | reverse complement strand
TTGAAAAAGGGCATGCAAATATTTGTTAAGGAAATTGAGAACGCTATTTCTGGGGAACTCTAGCCAAAGTCAGGAATACTGAGCCAAGAAGTGCCTAGCAGTTTTGTAGTCAAGATTACTTATTTTATTACCTAATACGATGTTTTAGACCTTTTATAACGGAAGTTCTGTTTAGCCTAGTTTTTTTGACGCATTTTTTTAAAATCGTTTTTTTCAAAATAAAAAGGATTAATACAGTTTTTTCATAGTTTGTTACTTAATAATTTTGCAATTATTTATTGTTTTCTAAATATTGGATGAATTGTTATATAAAATTATTATTATTATTATTATTGTATAATTTAGTGGTTATTCTTTGGAGTAGTGTGACAGACCTGGCTTTGTTATTGTGATTAATTTTACAATGTCATACATGTTCACTTACATTTCCATGTTATCTTTTTATTCACAGATTGTAAATTTTACCAAACCAGCCAGGGTACCACCACAGAGTATGGTGACTCCTTTTAATGTACAGTTGCTGGCATATTGCTCAGATATGGCATTCTCCACCATACTTAGAGTATACACAAATGCTTCTATCTTTACTGTTCCAATCCACTGCTTTGATGGAAAGCTCAAGGTTAGTATTAAACCATTTTTATTCCCTCGCTGTGTAGAAAATGTATGTAGATACAGTACCACTCATAATTAAGCTAAAAGTCTTAACTTGATCCTCCAAACTCCATTCTCACATCTGGAGCGTCAAGATGTTCATATTTCGAGATACAAAAATCAAGAATCGAGAAATACATGTAAGTACTGTAGTTTTCAAATATGTTAACTTCAAAAGAAGTTCGAGGAAATGATTTATTTCTCGAAGAAACAACGATAGCTGTTCACACATTGAGTGTGTGTAGTGTGAATGAAACAATGACATCTAAACCTTAAATCTTCCATCTATTAAATTTTATATAGGTGCTTACACACAGGGTAATGGTTGATAGAAGATTACCTTTGGTTGTTGTGGTAAATTTATGCCCTTTGTCCCTGAAGTGAAAAATGAAGGTTAACCCATTAGCCTTATTTGTGCATCATGCTCCTTACGTAATGTCAGCTGTTAAAACTGGACATTTTTGGTGAGTGTTAATTTCTAAACAGGTTCATTAAAATTGTTGGGTTCCTTTTCACCCATCACTGGCATTAATTGAACCTAATGCTGTATTAACGAAAGAGCAGGCTATATAAATTATGTCCATTGCTTGACCAACCATTTTATTCATGGTCTAACTTTATGTTTTGAGGGGCTTGGTTGGTGTGGGCCCTAATCATTTAACCCAGTGACAGACTAGTTTTTTCTATCTCTCCATGTTATCACCAGACCTGTACTACATAATTATATTTTGCAAGCCAACCTTGACAGCTCATTCTTTTTTCATTAGTATGCTGTGGATGGATTGGAGGAAGATGTAGTTGATTATGGCACAGTGGGAACAGTGGAGAATAGAACAAAAGTTCTTAAAATCTTAAACAATAATCCAGTAGAGGTATGTATTGGACTAGTTTGCATTTACAGTGGAGTCTGGGTCTATTGTGGAATGGACTCCTGTCTTGGACTTGGACTCATACTGGACTCATACTGTTTCTTTCATAAATTTTTTGTTGGTGCTTAAATAAATTGCTGGTTTATGACAACTAGTATTTAGTGGCATCTGTTTCTTTTGCATGTCACTATCTACAGAATAGAATGTAATCTTCAGTTTGCTAACATTAGACCAATAGAAAGCAAATTTAACCATGAAAACAAATAGTCTAAAGGGAACGACACCCTATGCAGCTCCTCTGATCAACCAGTGAATGGCCAGGCAGAGGACAGGAAGGTAACAGTATAATGTCATTTCTTATCATTTATTAACAAAGTAGCTGATCGACGTTTGTTCAGAAAACAACCAATAACTTTGCTCACAATAACTTTTGTCACCCAGCCATTTGTTTACGTGATAATTCAAACTTTCCATTTTTGCTTTGCCGCTTTGCAGCTATCATGGTCGTCAGATGCGGTACCATATCCTTCAATTTTATCCCCTGTGGTTTAACCGAAAAAGATACTAATGTTGTCATTGGTGAACTCAAAAATAAAGCATACAATATTTTTTTAAATGAATATTTAACAACTATTCACCGAAGTGGAGGTGGCTAGTGGTGGCTAATGGTAAATATCCACCTCTAGCCACCGACACTGAGGTGAACAGTTGTTTTAGTATATACTAAAACAGTGAGATAATATACACCACAAAAAATTGATTTAAATTCATATATTCCAGCAGCGATTGCAATATTTTCTCGCGCGCAAAGGACTGAAACAACAAGCCGCCCGTTTTCTCGCTGACAGATAAAATTTATGAAGACGTTTGTTTAGTTCTGGTGGCGACATTTCTTCAAATGGAGTTGAAACTCTCTCTGTATTTGAAACCATTCTGTAAAAAAATATCATTCAATTTCGGAGGTAAATAGCAAAGGATATTCCGGCGGAGTTTGACTAGCCAATCTGAGCGCGCCTTCAACGCTATCCACTGTTTTAGTATATACTTAATTATTTTATTAACTAAAACAGTGCACATACAATACAACAGTACTTACAGACTAACAATACAACAATACCTACAATACAACACCACTATCTCATTAAACAAATTGAAAACTTATTGACAACGATACTTACAGATACAATAATCCTACCTACAAACTTACGATACAACAATGCTACCTACAATACATGTACATGTACTATCTATTAAACTAATATTAACAAATTAAACGTATTAGCGATGATATTTATAGCCTTATTATACTGCAATACTCATAATTCAACACTACTAAGTTAGAAATTAATTGAAAATCGAAAATCTTATTATGACTATAAAAATTTAGTTACAATCTCAATCTTATTTGTAAAATTACAAATAAAGCATACAATCGCGTATTCAGTTCTACTGTGCCCTATTCATTACCACTGCATAAGTCAACCGCAAAAAGCCGAGGCAAAATTGGTTAGACGAGGTTTTGCCTAGGTAGCCACTAATCCACCAAGACGTTTAAGTTGCAGAAAATGGGGAGATAAATTATTTAAAGCAGTACTGTATGATAGTACGGATTGATGGTGATTAAATTGGTTCAAACACAGGACATTGATTTACGTTTGAGCATGTTTTACCTATGGTTATATTTAGGTGTCCATCAAGGCTGGTTATGTAACATATTTTAGTGTAGAGGTTTCTGTTCCCAAGAGAGAGGGGCAGTACATTGGTGAAATAGAGATGGAGACTGATTATGAGGCAAGTGAATTCAAATTATACCTTTCAATTTTAAGCACTGTGCGTTGTGTTATGTACTGTAAGATGCTTGATTTCATAACTCTTGTCAATCAAGTGACTCAGTTGGAAAAAAACTGTCAAAATGTGTTTGTGGAGCAACTTTTAGCAGAGTAGCTACTCTTCTATTGCAATATCCAAGGGTCTTTAAAGTGGTTAGACAGCCACTACATTCACCACCCCATTTAATTGCTGGCATATTTTGAACCACTAGGTGTTTGGCAGGTGTTTGGCACACTGTTTGGCACACTGTCATGAGTCAGTGGGACAGAGCAATTTATTATAATTGTTTGTTTTTTACAAAATTGAAATATCGCAGTTGATAGGGTTTGATTGGGTAAAATTGTCTTTATTGAGATGCTTGGAAGAATGTTACTCTTACTTTTGTGAGCAAATTTTTGTTAGTATGGAACATAGTACGGTAAATGTAATGAGGAATTCGAGGCTGCTAAATCCTCGCTTAATCAAACCTATTGATCCTTTTGTTTTCCAGACTCTCCATATTCCTCTTCATTTAAAGTCAATGGATGGAAAGATAGTTTGCACTCAAATTAATGTGTTCCAGCAACATATGGACGTTGACTAAATTTCCATGTGGACAGTTAACGATTGAAGAGATGTTAGCTCAGTATCAATCAATTAAATTTATCCCTGTACGTGAACGACTGAGTTGTTCCTTTTACTTTTGATGACGATGGGGTCCATTGAACCCAAAAAATCAACACTTTAAATTTTATTTGAAATTCTCCTGTACGGAAATGGACAAGCAGACATGGGAAATGTTAACAAATTTATGAGCAAAGCAAAGGAAGAGGGAAAGCGATGCCTGAGGAGAGAGTTTCGTTTCGCCCTTTTGTTGTGTTCCTTGCTATCGAACACGTGCCAGTCAGTCAACAGTCCGTAAGTCCATCTGTCCTTTCGTCCTTCAGTCCGTCAGCCAGTTATGAATTCAGTCTGTCAGCCTGTCAGTCAGTCAAATAAATAATTAATCGATTAGAAGTTTGACTATTTACTTAATGCTTGGGAAAGGCGCTGTACATATCTCATCATCTTCAGTGATGTTGCTATCGGGTCTCAAAATTCACCATCACTAAATTGAAATATCAACCTTTAATTACTATAAATAAGCCAGAAATCCAACGATTTTACTTGAGCTGCCTTGAACTCAGCGCTGTATAATTAGCAGTTATTGGACGAGGCTGAGTATGATATAGAGAATTGTGCAGATCGAGGAGGGTGTAATCCGACGAAGCCGAAGGCTTGAGGAGGATCACACCCTCCGAGATCTGCATATGTTCATATCATTCAATAGCCGAGTTCAATAATTGTTCAATAATTAGTTTGGATCGAAATTGACCAATTACGAAACTACGCGTTTTCCTGAGAGGTCCGCATGAAAACGAAGCCATTTAAAAGGCCTCCCTCTGCGCGGTCCCTGCTACGTCTAAAAATGTGTGTTGCATCGTTTCAGAAGGAAATTGTCATTATTTTTACACAAGGAACAGAATTTGGAAAATATTAAGCGATTTTCGTTTGACCTTGGAAAACTGCTTCCGGAAGTGTTGGCAATTTGTTTCATCCGCCAGTAGTTTTTTTTTTCTAAATCAGAACAGCTCACCACAAGAGAACACCCAAATATGGAACAGAGATTCTTCCATTGTCCAATCGTAATGTTTAAAACAGTGACGTCACTTAATTTCTTGAGAGCTTTCCCTTACCAGATCGACCGCGTAGATTGTTCTCTAGGTAAACCACAGCCGAGCAATTTTGTGTCTGTTCGTTAAACCAATCACGAGAACAAAAATCGCTCAATGCAACGAAGCATGTACACATTACTTTTTTGTAGTTTTCTCATTGATGCATTTCAATGAAGAGTGTAAAGCCAACCTTTTTTTCTTGAAAATTGAAAAGAAATAAATATTGCCCACTCAAAAAACGGGGAGGGGACTGGTACTAGTGAAGGATTGTGGGATCGTCTGGGTAGACGGATGATGACAAACATTTCATTTGTCGGTGTTTTCAAGGCCCGTAACTTTGCTCTTGTTAATTCTGCCTCACAGAGCAACGCTACTGGCTTTGACATACATGTCCAATAATGAGATTCATAGTACGTCACAAAAGACACCACAAAGTGTCACAAAGTGTCCCGTTCTACATGTGTCACAAAACTGTTACTATTTTTTTTAAGAAATATGGTTTGGGGACACTTTGTGATGTCTATCACAAGGTATCATGAATCTCATTATGTCGGAGTATTGGACAACCCTCGGCTTTGAAAACCATCCATCCATCCATCTACCCAAACGATCCCACAATCCTAACCTCGTTCCCAAGGTCTCTCTTCTTCCCACCCCCGGAGCGAGAGAGAAAGGGGCTGGAAGAGGAGAGACCCTGGGAACGAGGTTGCCCACAATCCTTTACTGTTACCAGTTTCCCCATCGATTTTTGAGTGGGAAAGTTCCTCCATAGAATCTGGGATAAAATTGCGTGTTCTTTCCAGGAAACAAATTAATTAAGGGAGTCAAACGGGTAGAATTTAAAATTCTAACTTGGGTGTTGAAATATGTATCCTTTTCATAGTCAGTTTAACATATTGATCTAAAACCAGACGGTCGCGTACAACCGTACCAAGTTTACTCTGCTAGCTTTTCGAATCCGAGAATTTAAATAAAGAAATGATTTATTTGATGTGTTGGAAGGTAGGTGTTTTTTTAGTCGTTTGCTGGGAGAATTTTCCCAACGATATGTCTCAACCGTTTCAACGGGACATGTATAGTCCTGACTTTCTTTCTCCTTTCATGTCAAAAAGGTCATTCAAATGATTCTCAAGTATCAGTTGAAATCCCTTATGTTGTACTTATTCAGGGATTAAATTTACACTACCGTCAAATTCCAAATCTTAGCCATCTCCCTTACATATTTATCAAATAGACATGAGTGAATGAATGGCAGAATGAACTAAAGGGTGTCTCGACGGACGTGTCTCGAAGAGCTCCCGCTCAAATATCAGCCATGTAATCTCTGCTTATGTAGTTATATGTAGCTCTACCCGATCTTTTGCTACATGTATCTAATTTTGCGAAATTATGGTGAAGAAGAAGTCTCTCCTTAGCAAGCCAATAACCTCGTCAGTGGACAATAAAGGCGCCGGGTAAGCTCAACAATGCGACGAAGCTCAAGCATCCGTGTACACAGATGAAGAGTTTGTCTCCTTACAAACAGTCCGGGAAATGCTTTAAAAAGTGCAAGAATGGATGCTATGATAAGTCTGTTTGATTCGGTTGTGAAATCACTCACGGCGAGAGTCGATGATGTGATTGAATCGTTTGCTCGCTCAAGTCCAGCTTGGAGTATTCCCAGAAAGACATCGAGCCGGAACTCAAGCCCCTTGTGTCTAAACTAGAGTGGGGTTAATAACGAAATCGGTCAGTTAAATTCCGATTTGGCCAAGGCTGAACAACAGATTAAAGCTTTTTTACGCCACAAACTAAATATGTAGTAATTGTCGTTCAAGTACAGCTGTGGGTTAAAACAATATTTCTATGAACTTAATTAAAGAAACTATTAATAATAGTAATTGAACTGAGTGGAGTGCAATTTGGTATGAAATCATGCGCGTGATTTCAAAATTGAACGAGCGCGCAGCGCGAGTTCGATTTGAAATCATAAGTATGATTTCAGACCAAAATTGCATGACACGAAGTTCAATTACGACTATATTACACCCATTTTGAAATCACACAGTTTTTTGTCAATATTAATATTTGTTTATCCATGAAATTTGATAGGTTAGTATTATTTCGTTTTCATTTTTATGAGTTACAAAAAAGGATGCGATTTAGAGTAAAAAATGGTGCAATTTGAAAATAAATTGCACTGTTGAGATTATGGCGCCCATCGTCAAATCTTTGCCATCTTACATTAAAGACAGTCAACACGCACTTGAAATTTTCCGCGATTTCAATTTCACCGGCGAAGACAAACTAATTTTCACTATGGATATTACATCTCTATACACTGTCATTCCAAACGGCGAAGGTCTTCAAGCACTTAAGTATTTTTTCGATCAACGCACCGTCAAGGAACCTAGCTCGGAAACGCTACTCCGCCTAGCTGAACTAGTTTTAACACTTAACTGTTTTTCTTTCGCTGACAACTATTACAAGCAAATTAATGGTGTAGCGATGGGCACAAAAATGGGACCTAGCTACGCCAATCTTTTTGTAGGGTACGTCGAGTACCAATTCTTCAATCAGTACAACGGTCCTAAACCTGAACTCTACGGTCGCTACATTGACGACTGTATCGGCGCAATTTCGTCTAGCAAGGAGGAAATCAACCAATTTATAACCGCCGTTAATTCCTTTCATCCGGCTCTAAAATATACCTGGGAAATTTCGGAAACTTCCCTGGCCTTTCTCGATATCAAAGTTTTTATCAGCGGCAACGGCTTATGTACCAGTGTGCACTACAAACCCACCGATTCTCACAGTTATTTGTTGTATTCATCTTCACATCCATCTCACGTCAAAAACGCCATTCCCTATTCTCAATTTCTTAGACTTCGACGTCTATGTAGTGATGACTCTGATTTTTCCAACAAATCAGAGGAAATGTGCCATTTTTTCGAGAAACGTGGCTATCCTGATTCTGTAGTTCAATCGGGCCATCACCGCGCTCAGCAGATTGATCAACAGTCAGCACTACAGACGTCACAAAAGGAAAAGAATGACAGAATTCCATTCACCCTCACATTTCACCCGCATAATAACCCAGTTAAAGCCATCATTCTTAACAACTTTAAGATACTGCAAAATGATCCAGAAACTGCTAGAATCTTTTCGGAACCACCGCTGATTTCATTCAAACGCGACAAAAATGTAGGTAACTTTCTAGTTAAAAGCGCATTCAAAACAACTGAACAACCTGGCACTTTTAAATGCGCGCGCTCGCGATGCAAAACTTGTCCTTTCATTCAAAACACTGACAAAATATCGGGCCCTAAGCGATCTGTTAAGATCACTGATCGTTTCACGTGTACCTCCGCAAATGTTATCTATTGCATAACCTGCACATTATGCAAAAAGTTATACATTGGCGAAACAGGAAGGCACTGTTGAGAGCCAATCAGATTGCAAGGATCACCAGTGATTTCAAAATGGATGTAATAAATGTAGTAACTTTTCCTCTCTCGAGTATAATTAACTTATCCATCAATTCTGATATTGTACCAAAACAATTAAAAATTGCCCGAGTTATACCTTAATTTATATAAATATGGTGAACAGGATATGTTTACAAATTGCTGACCAGTGCCTGTCTTGCCAGCATTCTCTATAATTCTAGAGAGAGTAATCTGCCTGACGAGAGAAATCAATAATCTTAATCAGTATGGCTTTCATAAATATCACTCCACTGCCTATTTCCTAACTTGTTTGCACGATAAAGTTTCTTCCGCCATTGAAAATAAGGAGAGTATACGGCTGGTATTTTACACCACGACAAAAAGTTGGTATCATCAACTAAGTTGATAATGTAAATAGCCAGGAGCCCATGAATAGCCCATTTTACAGTTCAACCTCGTTCCCAGGCTCCTCTCTCTTCCTCCCTCAAGAAAGTACCCTGGTTGCGGCTGGTCACGTGTCCATGTGTACAAATCAAATCCGCACAGTGGGTGGGTCCTCAACTTAGTGGAGACAATCTTTAACTTTGCTGCCCCTCCCTACAATCATTTTTCTGGAATCTGCAAAAATCTGGCAGACACGTGACCAGCCAGTCAGCCACAACCAGGGTACGTCCTTTCTCGAGAGAGGAAGAAAGAGGACCCTGGAACGAGGTTGTTTACAGCGTTGTGTTTAGTGACCTGGCCTTTGAGTAGAAGTGAGGCTGGAGTTGACCTTATTCAGTTGATACAAACCTCTGTCTTTCTCATGCAAGTGTGGGCTAGTTAGCAAGAGAACAACATGATTTACATGAAAAAGGTAGCCAGGTCTGCATCAAAACAAGGTCACCCCCAGCCTTCTTTTTCATTCATAGGTCAGGTCACTAGACATGCAATTGAAAAATGGCCTCCTGGCCACCGTTAAGGTAGAGATTCAAACGAATCTCTTTACGGTGGCCAATTTACATTATCCGAGAGCCCTCTTCGGCTGGAAAACCTCCATAAACAGTCACGAGAAATGGACTAGGAAAAGACACTTCATACAGTCTAAGAGGCCTTACCTGGCAACAGGTGCAAAATAGCAAAAAGTCATCGTAAATAAATTAACAACTTCCCTTTTCAACTTCGAGGCATTGAAAAGCTCACCAGCGAGTCCAGCGACGTCTTTCGAACGGAGATGTGACAGCACCGAATGCAACCGAAAATGTGGACTACACGATGACACATGCGTGGTGACATAGTGGCTACCGCTTCTCTAGGATAGGAGCAATTGGAGGACTTCAATCAGTACTGGTCGGTGGTTAGGTTTAAAAGCGTTCTCTTGATATTGGGTGTGCAATAAAACGTGGTATTGGATGTCCAACATAGTATAAGGGGCACCCAACGAGCCACATCAACCAAAAGCTGTAGAGACGCATTTTGAAGTACCTTATGGTGTTTGAAGTCTGTTTAAAGTGGTGTTTTCATAAGCTAGAAGAAGTTCATCTGTTCGGATTCTCTAGCTGAAATTTTAATTGCCCGAAAATATTAGGTAACAAATCTTCCTTTGAGAAAATGCAAGCGGAAATGAACTTTCCACGAAATTTCTAGGGAACGATTTTCTTTCCGAAAATGCTAAGTGACGTTTTTGACTGCCAAAACCAGCAATTACGACCTTTCCAAAAACCTCAGGGCCAGAAAGATTTATGATTTCCCAATTGCGAATCTTATAGGCCACGTTTTAGTTACAAAAATCCGAGTGCACTCTTTAATCGACGCCGAAAGCACAAGGCGAATTACCCTCCACTGAACAGATATCTACCGAAACTTATCGTTGGGTGGCCCTGTAGTACTGGCACAGGACGTCACACAAAGTGTGTGACCGTTGGGTATTTTGTATTTACCGGTAGTTGAAATGCATGGGAATATCATATTATCGTAATAATAATAAAATGCAAATGAAGAATGATCCTCGAAGTTGTGAAGGCAATTTATGCAATTGCGAAAAGAAGCCTGAAAAACAAAATCAGGACTTCAACGGGGTTTGAACCCGTGACCTCGCGATTACCGGTGCGATGCTCTAACCAACTGAGCTATGAAGCCACTGACGTTGGGAGCAGGTCAATTGTGGGTTCATATGTACATACCCACAATTGACCTGCTCCCAATGTCAGTGGCTTCATAGCTCAGTTGGTTAGAGCATCGCACCGGTAATCGGTAATCACCCGTAATCGCGCTATTGCATAAATTGCGTTCACAACAGCGAGGATCATTCTTCATTTGAATTCATTTCTGCAGTTCATGTATGATTTATTTCATATATCATTCAAACTCATTTCTTTCACGGGAACATATGAACCCACAATTGACCTGCGCCCAACGTCAGTGGCTTCATAGCTCAGTTGGTTAGAGCATCGCACCGGTAATCGCGAGGTCACGGGTTAAAACGCCGTTGAATTCCTGAATTTTTTTTTTTCAGGCTCTTTTTCGCAATTGCATAAATTGCGTTCACAACTGCGAGGATCATTCTTCATTTGAATTCATTTCTGCAGTTCATGTATGATTTATTTCAAATATCATTAAAATAATAAAATGCTTCGGTAAATATCTACATATAAGATAAAAATAAACGTCTTTTACCTGAAATGTTGTGTATTGTCGTTCTTTTAGCTGAAAACGGCGAAGTTTAGCGATTTGAAGGGTTTTGCGTAGGACGTTTGCCTGAGGGTATAGTAGAGAGACAAGGGGTGAAAGCTCCGATTCAAGGAGTTTGGACTGGTCCAGCGCCGAGGCGATTGTCAACAGCAAATTCCCATCGCAAAGCTTCCAAACTTTGCACACCCAATATCTACCAGAGGTTTCTTCTCGTACCATTATATTTGAAATCCGTCCAAAACTGGAAGCGTTAGACCTCAAAAACTATCGAGAATTCTACAAATCGAAGCTCGAACGAGCCGTACGCGTAGCTGCAGTTTCGTGTGCCGGCTGTAACAGTCACGCCGTTTGCGCATGCTCCTTCCGATTGGATGACAAACAATGCCTTTTCATAAATTCGTCCCGTGGGAGGGACGGGTGGTATTGGCTGTGTAATCAGGAAATTGAGTGTGTAAGTGCATGGACATTAGGTGTGCAATGTTTAAATAACTGCCGAATGGAGAGATGCAATAATGTCGATCTAAATGACTTACTATTCAATGTTATAATGTCATAATAGACAATGCACACCCAATATCTTTTTCGATAGGAAAACAGCTCCATATGGGAAGAAAACGAAAATCTGCCTTGTTAAGGACTAACTTTGTTTGCTACATCACCCTTTATGTTTTAGTACCCCGAGATCTCCTTTTGAATATAGTTTCGACAGATGTGTGTACTAACCTTTGCACGGCGTCGGGGGATTTTGAAGAACCTTTTAAAGGTGTCTCGTGCCTGTGTCACGCACTCCCTGTTATCCACCTGTGTTCCCTTGATGGCAGTCACCGAAAGAGGGCGCTTCTTGGGATCCCGGTCGACACCATAATCAGGCCTCCGCTTGTCCTCGGCCGTGTGTTACATGGTCCCTCCAAAGTCCTCATCAGCTGCTTATGAGAGTGAAGCATGGAAAGATTGCAAAGTCGCCCGCATTGCATTATTGGATACGGGGAGCCCCCTTTCTCTTTGTCAACAAGAAACCGAAAGAAAAATGGCACGCATTTCAGACTATAGGAAATTCTTGTATTTTGTAAGCCAACAACTTTCGAATGAAAATTTGGACTCCATGAAGTTTCTTTTGCGAAACCTGTTGACAACGAGAGAAATTGAAGGCGTCAGCAAACCTACAGAGTTATTTGTTTTACTCGAACAACAAAGGGTACTTGGTAGCAACAACTTCCGTTTACTGCAGGAGCTACTCACAGAGATCAATCGACAGGATCTGGTAAGAAAACTGAATGAATTTGAAAGAGAGCTTGCTGAACGTCAAGGAAACTGTGAAACTTGCGTGGAAGATTCTAGAGCCTTAATCATTCTGGATAATGCGGAGGATTTCGCTACTGATGGCATGGAGAACCATCCATCCACCACCATCGTGATTGAAGGACAGGCACCCAAGCTTCCGCGGTGTGATGACCATCTTGCGTAATAACGGTCATGCGAGCGAAATTTTGAGAGTTTGTATGGGAATATTCACGATCAGTCTTAGAAAGCATTAAAAATCGCTAACCTGACTTCCACGCTTGATTGCTTGTTGTCTTTTAGCTTACTTTGCTGTCTTGGGGCCTTTTCAGTGAATTATCTCTTGCTGGGTTTTTCACTCCTAAGTCAAGGACCGGGCATCACACTGAAATAAGGAACGCCTGATCCGAGAAGCGAAAAATCCTAGATGCCGAATAGAGCACCGTGCCGAAAAGAGTGCAGACGCATAAATTATGACTTATTATGCAATTATGGTCTCTATCAACAATTTAAGGTGGTATGGTACCCTAGAAAATGTATGGAAATCATAATTTTTTGCTAAAAGTGAGTTGGAGGGTGGGGGTATTTAAACTCTTATTTCTCCAAAGATTTTGATGACGGACTGGGCATTGTTATGCATGTATCTTGTCACGTGACAGCTGATTACGTTGCTATACTCGGCTCATTTGAACTCACTCTCTGGTGGGCCGAATCATTTGCAGTATTTACCTTGGGATGTATCAAAATTGCCCTAAATTACTGTGTTTTGGGTCATTTGCTTGTGCTGGAGCTCATCATTAAGGGCTGAGAAGGCTTAAACCTTGCAGATTCCAAAGAACCGCTTATTGGCGCTCCGAATGCAACAAACTTTGTTCGAACGTTCGCTACAATCTGCTGACAGTTTGTTGTTCGTGGACAAGGAACCTGAAAGCAAATTAGCCTTGTCTCATCAGGCTCCACTCTTCACAGGTGGACGTTGAAGTCTGGTCTGAGACTTAAAAGAAAATGGTAAATTGTTTTGGAGGAGCCTTTCCCGCTCAAAAAATATGTGGAATTTCCCAGGATGCAACGGGGTCAGAGTCTTGCTGTTTGGCTGCTTGGTTGAGGTTGCTGATAAAAAGGGAGCTGAGAGAGCTCTTGTCTGCCTTTTCCCCAAAACTTCCTTATTAATTTGGAAGCAAAAGAACTGTTTTGTAATGTTTATTCTCTGAATAAAGGATTCAGTTGAAAAAAGATTTGTCCACTGCTCGTTTGCGAGGTAAGATTTTCATTTAATTCTTGCACTAGTTTTGAGCTGATATATCGGTTACATCCCATGTCTATGCTATTACTTTTCTAGAGAAGTGCACTGTCATGCCTGTTTGACTTTTTCCTTTTGCTCCATGTGTAACAAACCCTTTGGCACTGATATTGCTGGAAAAGATGGCAAAACCTAACCACAGCAATTTTTTTTCGTGACCCTATGCAGGTTTGAAATTTGAAAGTGGCATGGAATTTGTAGATGGCATGCAACAACTATTTAATTTCCATGATTTTACTTTTACCAGCTTTTTAGGAATCGAATTTGAGGTAGACAAACCTTCTAAGCCAATCTGTTGAATTGTTCTTTCATAACATTTGAAAGATTGATGGTAGGTATAAGCAGAAAATACCCATTTGTGGCAAAATGAAACTTTGAATAGAGTGCGAGATTTGTGGTCAGAGGATAGAATGAGGATAGAATGATACAAAATATAGTTTCTCTCGCCCTTTTTGTCTCCGCGTCGAATAGTGTGCTAGACGTGTATTCAGTATTAGAGGATAGAATGATGTAAAACATAATTTCTCTCCCCCCTTTTTCTCTCCGTGCAGTGGAGGATAGAATGATGTAAAACATAGCTTCTCTTGCCCTTTTTATGTCCGTACCGAATACAGAATGCGAGACTAGTATGATATCAAATATAGTTTCTCTCGCCCTTTTTCTCTCCGTGCCGAATAGAGTGCGAGACGTGTAGTCAGTATTAGAGGCGTGGTCCGAGGAAAATGGCTCTCGAATAATCGACTGGACTACGTAATCGTATAAAGTGATTTTGCCTTTTATTCGATCTATGACAGAAAAAATACATAATTTGTTAAGAAATATAACAGACGAGCGATTCGTGAAAATCACAACAAGTATAATTTTACAATATTCAAACTCCATCCGTTACAAAATATATCACTTACTTCTGTGGCGGTGATCCAGTCCAATTAAAATACAGGTCAGCAAACGGGTTAGCAGAACAGTACAGTAAAACAGGTCAGCAATACAGGTCAGCGAGGTGAAATTACAGTTTTCTCTTCTGGAACGCGTACGTGTAAAAACGTGTCATTCGAACTGAAAGGTCGACTAACTCAATCGTTTACGCGTATAGGTGTCAATCAAGATATTCTACGAAATCAAATGTCAGTCAACGAGTCAAAAAAGTAAACATTAACTAGTCAGCGAAACAGATAGCATGATCTAAAATATAGTTTATATCCCTTTGTTTTCTCCGTGCCGAATAGAGTGCGAGACTTGTAGTTAATGAACTGTTTTGATATAATAAAACTGGCTACGTTTACACGCCCAGTATTTGTGATTAGGACCTGGCATTCAGGAGTTTTAAACTGCCATAATAATAATAATAATAATAATAATAATAATAATAATAATAATAATAATAATAATAATAGTAATTCCATAATCTTGCCGCAGCAACTGAAAAAGCGCGATCGCCGTACGATTTTACCTAGCGTGGAACAACTACAAGCTTCCTGCCTGATGAGTACGGAACCACTTCTCCAGTAGTTTTACTCGGAGAAAGTTGAAGACCATGTGCTTTGTAGTTGGCATAGATTAAACAAATTAATGGTTTGTGCGGTTGTGCTTTAATAGTGTGAGGATATTACAGATAGAATGATATAAAATATAGTATAGTTTCTGTCGTCCTTTCTCTCTCAGTGCCTAATAGAGTGCGAGACTTGTAACAGTATTAGAGGATAGAATGATGTAAAATATAGCTTCTTTCGCCTTTTTTCTCTCCGTGCCGAATGGAGTACAATAGTTTTGCTCAGTGTTACGCGATAGAATGCTGTAAAAAGAGATTGTATGAGAGATTGTTTTTCGCAGGCTATGTGACTCTACCCGCCCCCCTAAAAAACACTAATAAAATAAATCAGCAGCCCAAATAAATAAATAAATTTAACCCTGCTACGGCACTATGGACATCAGACAAACACTTCGATTCCGAGAGCACTCTTCGGCTGGAAAACCTCCATAAACAGTCACGAAAAATGGACTAGGAAAAGACACTTCATACAGTCTAAGAGGCCTTACCTGGCAACAGGTGCAAAATAGCAAAAAGTCATCGTAAATAAATTAACAACTTCCCTTTTTTCAAGCTCACCAGCGAGTCCAGCAACGTCTTTCGAATATTGTCACCCGAACGTTTCACTGAGTCGATAAGCATTCTTAAAAAGAACCGACGATGGCGAAAGGAATCGAAGAAGAGATCGGACAGTACCGAATGCAACCGAAAATGTGGAGTACTTACCCCCCCCCCTCCGACACACACACACACACACACACACACACACACACA
The DNA here is from genome assembly GCA_016490735.1 of Pachyseris speciosa. Taxonomy (NCBI): domain Eukaryota; kingdom Metazoa; phylum Cnidaria; class Anthozoa; order Scleractinia; family Pachyseridae; genus Pachyseris; species Pachyseris speciosa. Next base: position 973,975 of record JAEMWC010000164.1, on the reverse strand, counting down.
CACACACACACACACACACACACACACACACACACACACAAATGACGCCATAGTGGCTACCGCTTCTCAAGAAAAGGAACAATTGGAGCTTTCAGGAGAACTTCAATCAGTACTGGTCGGTGGTTAGGTTTAAAAGCGTTCCCTTGATATTGGGCGTGCAGTTAAACGTGGTATTGGATGTGCAACATACACTGTAACATTGGCACACAGGGAGCCAACACAAACTGTGTGACCGTTGGGTATTCTGAATTTAGTCGAAATGTATGGGAATATCGAAAAGGTTCATGTTATCGTAATATGTTACGGTAAATATCTTCACATAAGATCAAAATAAACGTCTTTTACCTGAATTAAATGTTGTGTATTGTCGTTCTTGTAGCCGAAAACGGCGAATTTTAGAGATTTGAAGGGTTTTGCGTAGGACGTTTACCTTAGCGTATAGTAGAGTGATAGGGGTGAAAGCTGCGATTCCATGATTTTGGACTGGTCCAGTACCGAGCCAATTTTCAACAGCAAATTCCCATTGCAAAGCTTCCAAACCGCGTAGTGGGCAAGCTGAAAGCCAGAGGTTTCTTCTAGTACCATTAAGTTTGAAATCCGTCCAAAACTCGAAGCGCTAGACCTAAAAATATTTCGAGAATTCTAGCAACGAGGCTCGATGGAGTCGTAGCTAGATTTTCGTGTGCCGGCTGCAACAGTCACACAGTTTGCTCCTTCCGATTGGATGACAAACAATGCCCACACACATATAAAGTTGGGCGTTCTGATCCAGCTTCATACAGCATTGGTTGTCCAAACCAGTCAGGCAACTTACCGGCTTCGTTGCCTTACTGGTTTGGACAACCAATGCTGTATTCCGCTGGATCAGAACGCCCAACTTTATATGTGTGTGTAAACCAAAATATTTAAACCTGTTTTCACACGATTTACGGTGAAACAACTCTTAACCATAAAAAGTGGATCAAAAAATGCGGCCTATTAAAGAGAAGGGAGCACAGGCTACACAAAGGAATGGCCGCAGCACGAGTGCAGGAAGAAGTTCTGAACGAGTTCTACAGCCAAGCCGCCCCGGCGGGGGGAAACAACGCCCCGCCCTCCCAAGCCGAGCCTGATATCGGAGAGCTGATTTTGGAGCCTCCACCCGAGTTCCGTGATCCACCCGATCTGCCGCGGGACGAGTTTCGCGTTTCAGCCACCGATTTTAATGATTGGCTTCACGTTTGGAGGTTGGACGCCGATCATGAAAATCTTTATCGAAGAGATATTCTTCACTTTACCCAAAGAAGAATGGAAACACAAACCTTTGATGTTTTAAAACAGTGAAATTGATAAACTGGGGAGCGTTAAAGCAAGTTTCGGATTAGAGGTTTATTTCACACGCGAAAGGCAAACGAGGAGGGGCAAATGGAAGAAGAAAAACAGAGACACTACTTTAAAGAAGAACCACATGTATTTACAAAACAAAACCTTGTTGAAATTTTCAGCGAAAGATTCGATGCATTTGTTGACCAGATCAACGGTGAAATACAAAATTGGTCAGAGCGAGGATCTGGATGGGCTGTTGATAGAATCTCAATTGCTTATGTTAATGTTGCCAGATTTCAACCTTTAAGAGGAGGTACTTATATGCCAACTCCCAAAACACTAGCCTGTAAAAAAGCAATTGTTAACGTGCGAAATAAAGATAATGAATGTCTTAAATGGGCTCTTAGAGAGGCTTTATTTTCAGTGGAAAAACATAGAGAAAGACCAAGCAAATATTCAATAAATGATGGCATAAACTGGGATGGTATTGACTTTCCCACACCGTTGAAACAGATTGACAAGCTTGAGAAGCAAAATCCTAACCTTGCTATTAATGTTTTGGGTGGGAAAATAACCTTGTTATTGGTCACAGGATCAGTACAAAGGAGAAAAGGATTGAAAGAATTAATTTGATGCTTCTTGATGAAGGTGAAAATTTACATTATTGCTTTGTGAAGAAGCTGACAGCTTTACTTTATGACCAGACCAAACACAGAGATAAAAAACACTTCTGTACAATGTGTTTGATTGGGTTTACAACACAAGAAATTCTTGCAAAGCACAAAGAACACTGCAAAGGAGTCAATGGAACCCCCACACGAGTTGAAATGCCGGGAAAGGGGAAAAACATACTGAAATTTCGAAGCTTTTATAAACAAATGAAGGCGCCATTTGTTATTTACGTCGATTTTGAGGCTCTGATTGAACAGATTCCAGAAAACAAGCGTGAAAAAAAAAAAAGTGCACAGAAAAAACAGACAAACACCAAGCCTGTGGGCTTGCGGCAACATTTGTTAGATGCGACGGCAAAAGCGGCCCAGTTGTAAAATACAGACAGGGGTGCGACGGCGAGAAAAACGCGGTGGAAGAATTTCTTGAAAGAATTTTGAAACTTGAAAAACTTTGCGAGAAGGCCTGGAAAAACCTGCATCAGTTGTTATGACACCTCGCGATTGGTTGAGCTTCAAAAACGCCAAGAATTGCCACATTTGCAATGAAAATCTTGTGAAGCCCGAATTTCTTGACTCGATTGGTGTGTGGTACAACGAAAATGGTAAGTACTGCGGACAAAGCCACAAAAGCTGCTTTTACAAAGCGAACAAAGAAATTCAATTCATTGCGCCAAAAATGCAGAGAAAAGAAAAGGATCAAATTGACAAATGGATTGAGAAAAACCAAGAAGAATGCCTTTTCTGCACAACGCCACTGCTTCGCAAAAATTTCAGAGATGCAGTAAAAGATCATTGCCACATTTCCGGCAGCTTCCGCGGGACCGCGCATGACGCGTGTAACAAAAAGCTGCGGATCAACCCAAAAACAATTCCAATACCTGAATACCAGTCGTGTTTCATAATTTGAGGGGCTATAACGCACACCACATCATGCAAGCGATGTCGAAAATAGAAGGAGCCGAAGAGCTGAATTGCATTGCCAAAAACATGGAAAAATACATTTCATTCTCTTTGGGGAACCTGCGTTTCATAGACAGCAATGCATTTCTTCTTTCCAGCCTCGACGCACATGTAAAAGCCACACCAAAAGAGGCGCTTAAAAAAACGATAAAGCTTGTAGAAACCATGCAAGGAAACACAGACGGTCTCGAGCTTCTTTTACAAAAAGGCATTTACCCCTACGAGTACATGGACTCATGGGAAAAGTTCGACGAAACAAAACTTCCATTCAAAGAAAGTTTCTTGAGAAAGCTATCTGGCGAACACATATCGGACGAAGACTATGCACATGCGCACAAAGTATGGGAAACGTTTGAATGCCAAACTCTTGTCGACTACCATGACCTTTACGTGAAAACAGACGTCGCGCTTCTTGCAGATGTTTTCGAAAACTTCCGCGATCTCTGTCAAAAGCAGTATGGCCTGAATCCTGCACATTATTACATATCACCCGGCCTGTCGTGGGACACACTCTTGAAAAAGACTGGCATCGAGCTGGAGCTCTTGACTGACATCGACATGCATCTCTTTGTGGAGAGAGAGGGATGCGGGGTGGAATTTCGATGGTCAGCAAGAGGCACGCCACGGCAAACAACCCCCTGATGCCAGGCTATGACAAAAGCAAGGATACTTCACAAATTAATGTGATCTAGTAAGCTGAAGCCACTCAAAGGGCACTAAGGCCACAAGGTAGCGGGCATTACCCCTTAAATCTACCAAAGCAAAGATTGAGCCAAGCATTAGCAGCCATGGACAGCTGTTTCGGCCTTGTTAGGCCTCATCAGCATGGCATAGCTAATGCTCAGGCTCAAGTACCCACATATCAATGTTTTCATTGCTTGTTTTATTGATATGTGGGTACTTGAGCCTAAGCATTACAACAGTACAACCCCCCAATTACTGATGCAGAAATGGCCGGCATCATGGTGCTGTTAGATGAGGCCTTCGGGAAGGGGAGGGGGGGGGTAGCTCCGTGTTTGGGGGACAACCAATAACTCTTCACGCACGAAACTGCGCTTGGGTCCGTCGTGCAAATGTTACAAAACAGGCGTGTCAGGCTTCATGACTGTCTTTTCAATTTTGAAGACTTTCAAAGACCAAACAGGATCTGTGGCCCTTTTTGTGCCGCCCTCCAACTGACCAGGTTGGTAAAGATAACGGACATTGACAAGAGGGGGTAGCTGTTTTTCGCGCGTTCCCACAAGCCTTTGATATGTCGTCGAAGGCTTGGAAACAACCGCATACACAGCATACTTGTGACCAAACAGGCGCTCAGCCAGGGTGCGGTTGAAACGCTCGACAATGGCCTGGTCGAGGTGAATTTCGGGGTGCCCGCGTCGAATATACGTTTTGTGGTTTCCCATTTCTTTTGTGACAGCGCCCATGAATTCGCGCCCAGGGTCAACCTGCAGCATTTGTGGCCATTTCAGAGGCGATCGTTTGTAAATTTTGCGAAACGCCTCGGCTACCTCGTCAGATTTTTTGAGGTCAAAGGTTCAGCATCTTTGTAGCGGCTGGCCACGTCGACAACTGTCAGAGCGTACTTCTAAACTTTGCGCCCGCGGGGAAGTTTGTCATGCGGCAAAAAAGGAAGATCAGCTTGGTGCACCTTGTTGGCCGTGAAAACATCGAACTTCGGCCGAGGAATGCGCCGCGGGGCGGGGAGGTAAATCTGCCAAAGCGCCTGCCTGATAAGCCATTTTTTTGTTGCCTCTTCAGGTACCTTTGCAGCTTTAGAAAGTTTTTTGATCGCGGCCAGCCTTTCCAATAACCTCCGGGACTGTAGTAGACCTTTGCGAGTTGGTTTCCATACTAGTCTCAAAGACATTTGTTCAAAGAAAACGAAAAGCAGCATAGTCCAAAGCGAGAGTCCCAGCGCCCAAAAAAACGAGCTCGCCTTTTTTCTGCTGCTCGTTCGGCTGGTAGAAATCCGAGAACTTGGGCTCTTTGAGGGGTGCTAAACGTTGGTCGGAATGTGTCTGGTTATAGAGTTTTAAAGCGTAGTCTGTGTTGGTCAAGTCCTGCTTGGCCTGCGCTTTTATTTGCACGTTCGTCTGGATCCAGTCAAGGAGCTGGGTTCGCTCGCGACTGTATTTCGCGTAAGCCGCTTGATAATCCTCGAGATCCTTGTCGTGGCGCTTTTTTTCGTCAAGCGCGGCGTCGTCGCTTCCGCCGAGGGCATTCACGAGATAATTGCCTCCGATGAACGTTGCAGCATTGAGAACAGCGCCACCAACCTTGATCACAATCGTCGCCATTATTTTTTCAACAAGATTTTTTCATTGCCTTCTCACTGGGATCAAACGTTGGCCGGGAGAATTTTTTGGTCTTCGAGGTAGCGTTTGAGCGCGATGCTTCCCGCCATGACGGCGGTGAACTGCACGAAGTTCATCGCATTGCTGCTGGGATCGGATGTGAAATTCTCTTTCACCACCTTTTTTGCTATCCAACCGATGCCAGCGGTAAGGCCGGTGAGAGTCAAAACATCCATGCTTGTTTTGACGAGCTTGTTATCAGTCATGGCAAGTAATATAAAAAAGGTTCAAAGTTTAATATGAAAATTATTCTGTGTCTAGGATACTTCACAAATTAATGTGATCAAGTAAGCTGAAGCCACTCTAAAGGGCACTAAGGCCACAAGGTAGCGGGCATTACCCCTTAAATCTACCAAAGCAAAGATTGAGCCCAAGCATTAGTAGCCATGGACAGCTGTTTCGGCCTTGTTAGGCCTCATCAGCATGGCATAGCTAATGCTCAGGCTCAAGTACCCACATATCAATAAAACAAGCAATGAAAACGTAAAGCTTGTGGGATGTGGCTGGAGTGACAAGGATACTTCACAAATTAATGTGATCAAGTAAGCTGAAGCCACTCTAAAGGGCACTAAGGCCACAAGGTAGCGGGCATTACCCCTTAAATCTACCAAAGCAAAGATTGAGCCCAAGCATTAGTAGCCATGGACAGCTGTTTCGGCCTTGTTAGGCCTCATCAGCATGGCATAGCTAATGCTCAAGTACCCACATATCAATAAAACAAGCAATGAAAACGTAAAGCTTGTGGGATGTGGCTGGAGTGACAAGGATACTTCACAAATTAATGTGATCAAGTAAGCTGAAGCCACTCTAAAGGGCACTAAGGCCACAAGGTAGCGGGCATTACCCCTTAAATCTACCAAAGCAAAGATTGATCCCAAGCATTAGTAGCCATGGACAGCTGTTTCGGCCTTGTTAGGCCTCATCAGCATGGCATAGCTAATGCTCAGGCTCAAGTACCCACATATCAATAAAACAAGCAATGAAAACGTAAAGCTTGTGGGATGTGGCTGGAGTGACAAGGATACTTCACAAATTAATGTGATCAAGTAAGCTGAAGCCACTCTAAAGGGCACTAAGGCCACAAGGTAGCGGGCATTACCCCTTAAATCTACCAAAGCAAAGATTGAGCCCAAGCATTAGTAGCCATGGACAGCTGTTTCGGCCTTGTTAGGCCTCATCAGCATGGCATAGCTAATGCTCAGGCTCAAGTACCCACATTAATAATCACATTATTAATGTAATCACAAGTAATCACAAGTAAGTAATCAAGTAATCACAAGTAATCACATTAATTTGTGAAGTATCCTTGTCACTCCAGCCACATCCCACAAGCTTTACGTTTTCATTGCTTGTTTTATTGATATGTGGGTACTTGAGCCTGAGCATTAGCTATGCCATGCTGATGAGGCCTAACAAGGCCGAAACAGCTGTCCATGGCTACTAATGCTTGGGCTCAATCTTTGCTTTGGTAGATTTAAGGGGTAATGCCCGCTACCTTGTGGCCTTAGTGCCCTTTAGAGTGGCTTCAGCTTACTTGATCACATTAATTTGTGAAGTATCCTTGTCACTCCAGCCACATCCCACAAGCTTTACGTTTTCATTGCTTGTTTTATTGATATGTGGGTACTTGAGCCTGAGCATTAGCTATGCCATGCTGATGAGGCCTAACAAGGCCGAAACAGCTGTCCATGGCTACTAATGCTTGGGCTCAATCTTTGCTTTGGTAGATTTAAGGGGTAATGCCCGCTACCTTGTGGCCTTAGTGCCCTTTAGAGTGGCTTCAGATTACTTGATCACATTAATTTGTGAAGTATCCTTGTCACTCCAGCCACATCCCACAAGCTTTACGTTTTCATTGCTTGTTTTATTGATATGTGGGTACTTGAGCCTGAGCATTAGCTATGCCATGCTGATGAGGCCTAACAAGGCCGAAACAGCTGTCCATGGCTACTAATGCTTGGGCTCAATCTTTGCTTTGGTAGATTTAAGGGGTAATGCCCGCTACCTTGTGGCCTTAGTGCCCTTTAGAGTGGCTTCAGCTTACTTGATCACATTAATTTGTGAAGTATCCTTGTCACTCCAGCCACATCCCACAAGCTTTACGTTTTCATTGCTTATTCTGTGTCTACCCTTTCATCACCATCATACTCATCCATATCACTTTCCTCATCTCCTCCATCTTTTGTCTCACCTTCCCACACAATTTTAATACGAGGGATACCAAGAATATCGAAAGCTTTCAGAAAAATCCTGCGATTGAAGTCAACAAATAACACTCCGAGGCCGGCGATGGCAGCCGCGTTGATAAAGTGTTGAGGGATGTCAAAGCCTTTGAACCACATCGTTGTATATATGCTGGCCACATACATACATACATACATACATACATACATACATACATACATACATACATACATACATACATACATACATACATACATACACACATACATACATACATACATACATACTTTATTTATTTATACACGGTAAAATCTTCAGTTTGTAGTACAATAATAAAATTAATTAAAACAACACTGTTTTACAAGATTGCCGTGTGGGAGCCCGACTGACAATCGCTGTAAAATTTGTCAAGTTCCCTTTTAAAATATCCAAGAGAGTCTGATTTTCTTAAATTTACGGGTAGGCTATTCCATAGTAGCGCCCCGCTGTAGCCCAAGGCACGCTTACAATAGTTCGTGCGTGGCTTGGGCAGGTTTAGTTTAATCTCAGAATCTCGTAAGTTATACGGTGTACTACGGATGCTAAATAAACCCTGCAGGTATGCTGGGGAAAGCCCTTTAACTATTTTAAACATTAACATCGCCTTAAGCTTTTTCCTTCGTGTGGAGAGATTGTCCCATTTGAGCCTATTTAGGAGGATACTGGCACTAGACAGTGTCATAACTGGACCTGGTAATGACCCTGGCAGCCCTATTTTGGAGTTTCTGGAGTTTTTCACTGAAGGTAACGCTGAGTTCATCCCAAACAGGGCAGCAATGGTCAAAGTGGGGCAAAATCAACGCTTGGTAGATTTGAAGAGCGGTACTTTCGGAAATGAATGGTCTTATTCGTTTAAGGGCGCCTATGGCTGAGGAGTATCTTCTTACTAATTTCTTCTATATGTTTTGTCCATGAAAGGTGTTCGTCAATAAACAAGCCCAGCGATTTAGCTTCTTCGACTTTTTTGATCGATTTCCCGTCGATCTCAATATCGATCTGATTATTCGATAGAGCATGTATTCGTTGATTTGACCCAATTACCATGAATTCAGTTTTAGTGATATTAAGGCTTAACCTGTTAGTTATAAGCCAGCGCTGAAGATTTCTTAGTTCTAAGTTTACAGCATTCTCAAGATCAGTCATTGTACTTCAATAGAAAAAATCTTCAATAGAAAATTATTCCATAAATCTAACTCTTTTTTTCCTCTGCAGAGTTTTAGGAGCAGGCTCGCTGGGAACAGGAGGGTTCGGAGCGCCTTTTTCCTTATTTTTGCCTTATGTTCTTTGCCTCCTTGTATGGACCAGATACAGACAGTGCATCTTGACCATTACTTAACCTACTGGATTTACTTACTGTGAAGAATATCTATAAACTAAAGCTTCTTAACTTCACTCATCAATGGCATTCTAAAAAATTACCAGATATCTTTAGCCAACATTTTCGCTATGCAAGTGAAGTCCATACATATAATACGAGATATGCTTCAAAAAGTAATTTTTACAAACCACGTTTCAGGACTAACATAGGGAAACAAACAACATCGGCTATGGCGACTGAAATGTGGCAACAGCTCCCCACCCATATTAAAGACTTCTCAACTTATAATTTTACTAAAAAAATTGAAAGAATACTTGTTGGCCGAACAATTAACATACTGAAATTTTTCTAATCATATGGCCATGCACAATTATGACTGTTTTCTTTTCTTTTCTTGCCATCTATGTGTTTTCTTTTTTTCTCTTTTTTGTAGTGTGTTGTGTATGTCTTACGATGTTGTGTATGTCTAGTTATTGTGATGTCCTGTACATTCGAAACTACCTTCAAAGAGCTAGCTGCTAGCTCGAAAACATTACGGTTATCTAGCTGCTAGGCATTTCCTTCTATGTAATAATATTTAGTTTAAATTGTAATTGATTATTCTATGTGTTAAGTTGCTAATTATTTAATAAGTTTTACAAACCGTGTAATGGAAATGTGAATAAAATGTTGTTGTTGTCTCTCCTGAAGCCATTGCAGACTTAAACCTCGCTGTTATCGCTTCACGCTGATAATAGACGCCGGCACCCGCGACAACAATCCCAGCCACAGTCAGAATTTGATTGGTACTTAAAGAATTGGAGTTTGTTGTGTTTGCTGCATGACGATAAACCGTAGGCCCCGTCTCACAACCCTTCATAATTGATTCTCAGCTTCCTGCTCCGAGGCGGGTGTTGTAGCCTTTTCTGCAGCTTTTTTTTCGCTTTTTTCGCTTTGTTGTTTTCAGTTATGACAGCGGCCTCTGCCGCGGCTTTTTTCTGCGCTTCGCGGGCCAGCCGCGTTCTTTCAGCCACCAACTTGCCCGTAGCCACTCGCTTGGGTTTTTTTGTCAACGCGTGGCTGGGGCTGGTGAAGTAAGTTGTCCCTGGGGCTGCTGTTCCTGTGCCCCCGCCTCTGGTTGGAAAGTTTCGCTACCATGACTTTCAGATTATTCAGCCGACATTGTGAAGATATTCCAACAGAATGAACGTTCAATTCACCCGGTGGTATACTGAGCAAGCAAAAAAACAGTCAGCAGTTGCTTTGTAATTGTCAGTATTTATTCAGAAGTTGTTGAGGATTGTTCAGGAATTTCTTCATCATTCTTCCTCTGTACACGCTCTCCCGCCTCTTGGCTGGTAAAATCATATATATATATTAGTATTGCACAGATTCCAATCGCCGGTCCAACACGTTGAACTGCGCATCGCTAATAACAAAGATATGGCAGTTCACATTGCCTGAGCCTCAGGTGTCCCGCTCGAGTTCAAGCTGAATACCGTCTGTGCTGTTCACGAGGCGCGTGCCGCTGCCGTGCATCGCTTGATCCGACATGGATCGCAAATCGACCAACAGCCCGAACCTGTTGTCATAAAACTTCGATATGGCCCGCCAAAGAAGCGGCTGACTTTCCCCCAAATATCCTTACCTTCAACCCCGTTGTTAAAAACCATGTTTGGAGAGCCATTGACCGTGGTACTGACTTTTGTCAGGTCCGGGTTGAAATAATTTTCTGAATCCCTTGCACCCGCGGTGTAAGGCTCAACAAAGAGGAGAAGAAGACCTTTCAGGGATCTTCGCTGTGGGGTGACTTTTATGTTGAGTCTGGCGTCTGTGGCTCTGTTGAAGGTCACCATTTTTCCCGCACAATGTGGTCATATAAGACTTCCTTGCCGGTGGAATAAGCGCTTTTAGCTTCATCTGCCATAGTTTTGTTTCGGACTATTCATACTCGTGCTGGATGTTTTTTAGCTTGTAGACAAGTTTCGTAGCGTCTTAACCCCTCACAACCTGTTTTGCTGCCGCGAGGTTCAGCTCGAACACAAGGTCGTTGTAAAGAGCTTGGGGATAGAAAACTCCGTGGTCTGTCAAAATCTGGTGATCCAGCTTGAATCGGTATTTTTCCCGAAAACCTTTTCCAGCTTGTTTTCCAAGGCGACGCCTGAGGTTTTCTTGTCACCCGCCCCGAGCGGATCCTGTTGAGGTCGTCGCTCTGAATGCCCTCGAGCAGCATGCTGTCCCGCTCCTACTGTGAGAGGAGAAGGTCTTCCCATATCTTGAAAATGTCATATGCTATTGTTTCCTGCAGTATGATGACCGCTTACTTAACAACCAGCTTGTCGATTAGCGCTCGCGTGACATTTTGAAGGAGGAAGTTGTTGGCGTGCCCTCCGGCCAGGTCGATGTTAAAAACAAGCGCGAGCGAGCCGGGCACGAGCTTGGGCACTGTAACATAAAGCGTTTCTCCTGGGCTGGCTTCGCTTGGATTAAAGTTGATGCGCTTGACTGTGCGCTCGGCTTTCATTTCGCCTGCGTTTTTCTTTTGGTGCGTTGGCCAAAGATTTGCTTGCACAGTGGCCATAAGTATAATAGCAGAATCAAAAAGTTCAATTGAAAATAAATTTAAAGATATTGTTGTTGCGTAAAATAATAAGAGCAGGCAATGTCGGATGACGGAGAATTTGGGGTGAAACAGCCCCCTCTTGATAGGCAACTCGATAACGACGATGATGATTATCAATGAAGAGCAAGTTAACACAACTGGCCATTTTAAACCGCCGGCCTCATCCACACCAGCTCAACCTGGTGAAGAACTTCCAATGCAATCATGGCACTTCGAAAAAAGTGGGCTGACAGACACATCTCTTGATGAAACATCTTTTGGCGGCGCGCAAGTCTCGAGTGAACTTGCTTGGATTTCTGCAAAGAATTTATTTCCAGACTTAAAAGCTATCGACCTTGAGGTATCTTATGGCCCAAATGGTAGGCTTCGAGTCAAAATGTTTGGCGCTGGCAAAAATTCATACGACCTGTTTACAACAAAAAGGGGTACGCGTGAACAACAGCTGAATCCAAAACTTACGAAAGAAATAAAAACTTCCCTAAGAAAGTCAATTTATGAAATACGCGCAGACGTTGAACAACAGACGGCTGAGTGTCATGTCACAGATGACATGGATAAAGTCAGAAACCAAATGAGGCAAATTGACGAGAGTAGGGACGCCATTGAAGACAAACATGGTAATTTGGATACAGAAGAAATTCAAAAACTGAAAAACCAGAAAAAAGCTCTTGAAAAAGAACATCAAGTAAAAAGAAAGCAACTGGAAGAAACCAGCAAAGCAGCACAACAGGCGCCAAAATTGAAAGAAGACATTCGGAAACTCACAGAAAGAAAATACCAAATTCAATCAAACCATAACGGAACTTCAAGAAAAAATTGATACAGAAGCTCTCAACGAACTGAAAACACAAAGAGCAGAACTGGAGCGACAAAATGAAGAAGACAAAGTGATTATCAACGATGAAAATTGCCTCATCTTCCGAAAAAACTGCAGCAGAAGCCCGAGTAGCAGAGCGTGAAGAAGAGATCGGACCATTAACAAGACAGATTGAGGCGATTGAACGAGAGAGGCCTCTTCGTGAGAGGATCAAAGAGATTTTAAAAAAATATGGCGTGACCTTGACAGCGATTATTCTCGCGGCTGGCGTGACGATTGGAGCTGTGATTGGCGCTATTACCAACTCTTTGAAAGCCCTCGGGAAAGGAGTGGGAAACGGGCTGAAAGAAATGGGAAAAAAATAGCTTCACTTCTGCCCAGCTTTATCCCCTCGATTAGTTCTTTCCTTTTTAAAACTGCCGGCCAGGCCGTCGGTTTTCTGGCTGAGCACACGTGGCTGCTTATTCTGGCCGTGGTTGCCTTTCTGGTGGAGAGCTATGTCAAGAAAAATCGTTAGCAACGCCCCAGTAAAAAGAACAGCACCCCAGCAATTACAACGGCACCGATCGCGACAATTATTTTGTTCACATCAAGAGCCTCGTTTCCTGAACCGGCCGGCAGGATTGGTTCTTCTGAAATTTTTGCGCCATCATTTGTCTGCGGCTGGCCCTGTGGAATTGGTATTTTTAATCTACCGGCGTTGGTCTTTTTCACTGAAACCGCTGCCTTGTGGATTGGGTTTGACGGGTGGCTGTAAGGTGGGTTAAACTTTGAAGGGCCACCAGCCATCAAGCGAAGGGCCGATTTTTTTGTGCCCTGGTTCACATCATTGTTTACGCCGAGTTTCATCCCCGGCCCGGCCTGCTTAAGCTTGTTGTTGTAGCCCACCACGCTTCCTGTGTTCAGAACCAACAGCGACGGCATCAGCCAGGTCCCCGGCGCCACTGCAAGGTCCAAACGAACCTTTACCTCGTCGACCGCCAGCTAATAGCGCTGGACGCTCTTTGAAATGTCTGGTGTTCTGATCGCGTCCTCCAGAAGAACAAGGAATTCTCTTTGCGCCTCCTTGGCTCGCCCGCCATTTCCCAGAATGCTGCTTCTAACGTTCACCTGCGTGCTGAGAATGCAGTACACAAAAGCCTCGATTGACTGGTTCAAACGCGACAGACCAGCCTGAGTGAGCCCGTGCGCGGCATCCGGTACAAAATACTCAAACTGTTTGTCCGCGCCCTGGTCGTTTCTGATGAAATGAAGCTTGTTGCCGGCATTGTCTGTGCCCCCCCTCGTCTGCAAACCTTTGATTCGATGGGTTGGAAAGGGGTGTCGGGTACTGCCAGAGCTTTTGCGAAAAGTCTCCGTTGTCGTAGAGAATGAACACGTAGCCGAGGCCGTGGTTTTTGCCGTGGGTAAAACGAAAGTCTGAGCTCGGATTGACGCCGAATTCTGCGCAAAGCCTTCTGAAAGAAGCCTCGTCGTATTTGTTGTCTTTTTGGTTAAAATTGGGGCAATCGGGCAGAGATCTCATGCTCTGAATTTCACCCATCTCGAAAAGAATGCGCCTTGTTGTGAAATAAACATGAAAAAGATAAAAGGAGCGGAGCTGCACAGCTCCTGGAGCATTCCCCAAAACGTCTCCGGTCAAAATTTCTCTTGAAACCCCACAACCTGTTGTTGCACACCAAAGTGCAAAGTTCAACTGTTGTGGCCAAAACCCCATGTGTGGCTCGCCAAGCCATTTTCTGGCAACTTTTGATGTTCTGAATGTAATCTTTGTGTCTTTAAAAATCGGCCTGTACTGTGTTGTAAGAAAGTCTGTGGGTGTGACGTAATTTTTTTGCAAATTGTTCAGCTTTTCGCCAATGTACGATTGAATGTTTTCTGAAAAATCGACCGTTGGGATTGTCTGCGGCAGGCGCCCCGAAACGGCGGAAAACTGGAGTGAAACGCCCCCCCGCCCCCCCTTGCAATTAGTCCGAGGGGCAGCGGTTGGGGATGGAGCATTTAATCCCAGAGCCTGTTTCATCGCTTCAGGCCAATATTTGCTGTCTGAACCGAATACACTTTTCAGATAACCTGGCCCTGCTTTGAACATAATTTCCGCTGTTGCATTGTGGTCCGCCGTAAAATCAACATTGGCGACAAATTTGCTCTTGTGAATGATATAGGAAATGAACCATATAAAAATTGCGGAAATGAAATCAAATGAAGAATGATCCTCGCAGTTGTGATCGCAATTTATGCAATTGCGAAAAGAAGCCTGAAAAAAGTCAGGACTTCAACGGGGTTTGTTCCCGTGACCTCGCGATTACCGGTGCGATGCTCTAACCAACTGAGCTATGAAGCCACTGACGTTGGGAGCAGGTCAATTATGGGTTCATATGTTCTCGTGAAAGAAATAAGTGTGAATGATATGTGAAATAAATCATATATGAACTGTGGAAATGAAATCAAATGAAGAATGATCCTCGCAGTTGTGAACGCAATTAATGCAATTGCGAAAAGAAGCCTGAAAAAAAAAAAATTCAGGACTTCAACGGGGTTTGAACCCGTGACCTCGCGATTACCGGTGCGATGATCTAACCAACTGAGCTATGAAGCCACTGACGTTGGGAGCAGGTCAATTATGGGTTCATATGTTCTCGTGAAAGAAATGAGTGTGAATGATATATGAAATGAATCATATATGAACTGCGGAAATGAAATCAAATGAAGAATGATCCTTGCAGTTGTGAACGCAATTAATGCAATTCATTTCTTTCACGAGAACATATGAACCCATAATTGACCTGCTCCCAACGTCAGTGGCTTCATAGCTCAGTTGGGTAGAGCATCGCACCGGTAATCGCGAGGTCACGGGTTCAAACCCCGTTGAAGTCCTGAATTTTTTTCAGGCTTCTTTTCGCAATTGCATTAATTGCGTTCACAACTGCGAGGATCATTCTTCATTTGATTTCATTTCCGCAGTTCATATATCATTCATTTCATATATCATTCACATTCATTTCTTCCACGAGAACATATGAACCCATAATTGATCTGCTCCCAACGTCAGTGGCTTCATAGCTCAGTTGGTTAGAGCATCGGACCGGTAATCGCGAGGTCACGGGTTCAAACCCCGTTGAAGTCCTGAATTTTTTTTTCAGGCTTCTTTTCGCAATTGCATTAATTGCGTTCACAACTGCGAGGTTCATTCTTCATTTGAAATTTGCTCTTGTCGGTATTTGGGTATTTTGCCAGAAAAAGGCCCCCATACCTTGTCTTGTGCGTTTTTCGCAATTTGGATGGCCTCCGGTGTTTGCATCCACTGAAAGAGATTAGCCATCGCTTATAAAACAAGGCAATATTTTAAATTGAATGTTTGCATGCTGTTTTAAATGCAATGGTTGTGCTCACAATCGATGCGACTTCGAATGGGGAAACCGTTTGTTTTAAGTTCTCCATTCCGAACCCTCAGTTTGTCCGTCTGTTCTCTTGCTCGCTTTTCAACTCACGGCACAATTTAAAAGAACACGGCCGTTTATTTTGCGAAGTCGGCCAGCGGACCTTTGAGGAGGTTATTTTGTCTGGACATTATGGTTTGGATAATCTTGTGAAACGTCTGAAGAATGCCTTCCCAGACAACCCTTTGACCGTTTCAACCCACACACCGGCATATGAATTACTAATTGACAGAAATAGCGGAACAAGAAGTTTTTGTTTTGATGAGAATCTTGCAAAATTGCTTAGCGCTAACCCCAAGCAAAGGTATATTGAATATATAATCAAGCAATTTGACGCTCCAAAAATGTATTACATCCATTGTGACCTGGTCCGCAGAGAAGACAACTTGCATAACGGCAAACCGAGTGATATTCTGGCTTGCTTTCCAATCTCTGGAAAGCGGCATGAAATGGTTTCTTATCCTCAGAATTTTAACAATAACGCGCGCAAAACAGATATTTAACGAGATGTAAACAGTATCACATTGACCGTAAAAGACGAAGCTGACAACACTTTTGACTTTCTTGGCTCAAAACTACATTTCGAATTAGAGATTTTTTGACCACTTGTTGTACAGCTCTCGGCGGGATCATGTCTTCCGCGAATGTTTTGCCAACTGCTCGACCGGAAAGGGGTTGCAGAACAGCAGTACACACCTCTCTATCCCAATCTTCCCAATGCCGAAACTTTCCGGCTGACTGAACTCAACAAAATTGAGAAATAGATTTCCGATGAGGCAGAGCACTATAGAGTTCTGCTGAAAAAATACAAAAAGGCTCAAAAAGCCTGCAGCTATGTTGTTGCCGGTCTTGGAGTTGCAACAACGGCTCTGTCTTCTGGAGCTGTCGCCTTTGCACTGACGGGCGTTGGAGTCTTGGTCAGCGTTCCTCTCGGTGTTGTAGGGGGTGTGTGTGGTGCGGTTTCCACCGTTTTGACTGGTGTTAAACAAAAAGCTGGAAACGAAAGTTAACAAGCACAGCCGACTGAGTGCTCTGGCTGTTGCAAAGCATGACACAATCAACACCTTTGTTTCCATGGCTCTTGATGATAATCGGGTTTCGGACTTGGAGTTTAAACATGCAACACATGAAATGAAAAGCTATGCCCAAATGAGAGAGGCTTTGCGTGCAAAATCCGCAAAAAAACATCCCGTTTCTATCCCTCCAGATCTTAACAAATCAGGGAAGAGGTTCGCGAGGGGTTCAGAAAAAAGCTCGCAGTAACCAGCTCAGCTTTGAACTGAAATTTGAGGGAAAAAAGTGTGATTTTATCTAAGTCTTGAAAAACGGAAATTAAACAAACGTCCGATGACTAAATCAATTACATCTTTTGGAGCAAAATGATTGCTTTGTTCCATTTTATTGGCTTTTTTACAGAGCTTTCAACGCCTGTTTGGCAAAAAAGGTCAAACAAATGACCTTTGAATTTATTGAAGTAATGAAAGATGCAGAAAAAAAAAAAAAAAACTGGTGGCCACCAGACCTCTCATGAGGGACTCAATTTTTATTTTATTTCCCACCCGTCGCTCATGAAAGGTTTTTTGTTTGTTTGTTTATTTTGTTTTTGGAGGGCTCCATTTTTGTCACCACCACACCGCTCTTTTGAGCGCTATCAGACTCCTCTCTGGAGCCAAGTTTTTTTTCACCCTCAGGCTTGAAGTTGAACCGGCACTTCCGGCAGGCGCAGGCTCGACCATAGCTCTACAACCCGACACCATCTCAGGGTGATGTTTTGCCCACCCCCCACACCGCTCTTTTGAGCACTATCAGACTCCTCTCTGGAGCCAAGTTACTTTTTTTCATCCTTTTGCTTGAGGTTGAACCGGTCCTTCCGCCAGGCACAAACCCGACCATAGCTCTACCCAACAACCCCACACCATTTCAGGGTGATATTTTATCTATTTTTACCCATAGAATAATGGCGGGCTTTTTTCATTATTCCATGGGGTGGCTTGTATATATTTCGCTAACGAAAGGCACCCGCTTTTCCAATCGTTAGATACTTTGTATACAAGCCACAATTCATGTATGTAAAAAGAAACCTTTTATATGTGTTTGTGTTTTCGTTTTTACACTTGTGGTGAAAAAATGAAGCTTTCGAAAGATAAAAATTAATACGCATGCGTAAAAGGCAAAAGCGAACCCCAAAACACGATGAAAGGGAAAACTCCCCAAGGGAAAACCCCCCAACAAAGGTTCCTGTCTCATATGCTAAAAATTCTTCGGGTAAAAGGGCAGACAGTGGACAGTATTTTAAAATAAATCTAATTAAATATATAACGAACCTCAAAAGATCGAATGGAGGATCTTTACTGTATGAAAGAAAAAAAGAAAACCGAGAATGTTCGGGGCACAATACAATTTAAAATAACAACAAATGGAAGGAAATTGTAAAAGCTGTGGGATAACAAAAACTAGCTTTGTGTAGCGCCGTCGCCGCCGCTTCACAAAAATATTTTGAAGGCTCTCAGAACTCGGAAAACCTTTCGGCCTTCACCAAAATTTCAAAAACTCTTCTTGATACTCTTCAGAATGAAACCAAGGTGGTTCGATATAGTGTTTTTTGTCTCTCTTTTTGGGGCATAAGTCACAAAGTCCATTTAATCTACAAGGTTCATATTTACTTGAAACTAATATTCTTGTAATTCGTTCTCTTTTGTCGCACACGGGGGCTTCATAAAGTACCTCATGAACCAAATCCCATCCCAGAGAATTTCTCTCTCTTATTTTTATGGAAACGAGCTCTTTGAGAATTTTTTCGCGAAGCTCAGTAGGCAAGTTTTGAATCAGCTCTCCAATATCAGGCCGCCAACAGGATACCTCTTTAGCCCTTTATGAAGCCATAGTAACCTTTATCACAACCACTTTTAATATGAATTGCCGCTTACCCGATTATATATATAAGGTTTAGCTATTAAAATAAAAGGTTAACTATAAAATCAAGGATTATCTCTTCAATGGTCCAATTAAAACAATCCTCACAACAATGATCGGGTCCACATGTTTGGCATTGTCTGGTATTAGTTTTCTGATAAGCTTCTTTATTTTGAAAATCCAAACTTAGTTCAGAATGAACCATATCCCAACCCAAATCTTTTCGCTCTCTAATTTTTATTGCGATAACCTCCTTAAAAATCTTCTCCTTCAGCTCGGGAGGAAGTTTTTGAGTCGGCTCTCCGATATCAGGCTCGGCTTGGGCGGGCGGGGCGTTGTTCCCCCCGCCGGGGCGGCTTGGCTGTAGAACTCGTTCAGGACTTCTTCCTGCACTCGTGCTGCGGCCATTCCTTTGTGTAACCTGTGCTCCCTTCTCTTTAATAGGCCGCATTTTTGATCCACTTTTTATGGACGGTTAAGAGTTGTTTCACCGTAAATCGTGTGAAAACAGGTTTAAATATTTTGGTTTACACACACATATAAAGTTGGGCGTTCTGATCCAGCGGAATACAGCATTGGTTGTCCAAACCAGTAAGGCAACGAAGCCGGTAAGTTGCCTGACTGGTTTAGACAACCAATACTGTATGAAGCCGGATCAGAACCCCCACTTTATATGTGTGTTGCCCTTTCAAAAATTCGTCCCGCGCGAGGGACTGGTGGTATTGGCTGTGTAATCAGGAAATTGAGTATGCAAGTGAACCTTAGGTGTACAATGTTTAAATAACTGCCGAATGGAGAGATGCAATAATGTCGATCTAAATGACTAAAAATTCAATGTTCAAACGTCATAATAGACAATGTACATCCAATATCTTTTTTATAGGAAAACAGCTCCACATGGGAAGGTCAAAGGGCTCTTGAAGCGAGCTCATTCATTGTAATGGACAATTCTCATTGTACTGTTGAATGCTGCTAATGTGAACCAAAGGGGGAAAGAATAGATTGTTAGAAACAGGACATGTTTATTTGAGATACAGATAAGGATGGAAAGGTCACGTAAAATATTTTCATCGCAGTTTAGGAATACGAAAATACAAAATGGCAGTAAATTTCTGGTTAAAATGCATGTAACAATAATTATGAAGAGTTTGCATGGCGTAATGAACCTTGTATATTATTATAGAATTTCTTAGAACAACACATGTAGTTTATGTAGTTTATCTAAAAAAGATAAAGACTGGCAACTTTTTGATGAACGGGTCACGTTTCGTTATTTGCATATCAAGATGCTGGTTAAGTATAATGTTGCGGACTGCTCGCAAATTTACAAAAGTTTTTACTAAAAATGCGTGCAATAATATAGCAGCGTTTACAAGCATATTCAAAGTTCATCTTTGTGAGAGGTTCAGCCATACAATGTACCAGAATTAGTTTCCATATAAATGCATATCTTTCTAAATCAAACAATGCTCTACTTATAACGTCGAAGGAAAAATATTATATACCAGATTATTACCAGATGTCAAAACTACGAAAGCCGAGGAGGGACTTCAGAGTTCAGAGTTCAGAGTTCAGAGTTCAGAGTTCAGAGTTCAGACTCGAAACTTAATTCACTCGGAGACGTCAGTTTATAGATAGCACCCTTAACTTCGTTTCTCTTGTAAACGCTGATATGTTTCGGTAAGTTAAGAATTACCGTGCGAAATATATATTGTTTGCATCAGCTTAAGAAGTATTTGCTTGGATTTGCAGATTACTATCTTTATACATCCTTCTATACATTCTTTGCCTCTCGGGATGTGTTCTACCCGTTTATACACCAGCATTATAAAAAGACGGAGGTCTTGACAGGGAGGACTTAATCAGGGGGTACTTCGTGCAATTATGCAAGGCTTCACTAACGCAGAAATAGTTGGCTTCCTTCTTTTGCAACATGGTATTGTTTGTTTGGTACGTACTGTAAAACGAATCCTTCCACGTTTGAGACTAAAACGAGCTGGACGTAACAACGAATCGCCTATTGAGCATATAGTCTTTGCTATTGTGGAAGAATTGGAGAACTCGTGTGGCTCATTCATGGGATATCGTCAATTGACAAGGCGATTAAGACTAAAGCATGATTTGCTAGTGAGAAGAGATACTGTGATGAAATCCCTTCGCATTATAGACCCTGAAGGGGTAGAGTGTCGTAAACGACGAAGGCTAAAAAGAAGACGGTATGGCACTCCCGGTCCAAACTTTTTATGGCATGTTGACGGATGGGATAAACTTGCACCATTTGGTATTTTAATTCATGGAGTAGTGGACGGTTTTTCCCGACGAATTCTCTGGCTAGAGGTCAATTCAACGAACAAGAACCCCGTGTCATTGTTCTCATTACCTCAATATAGTGCTGCAACTTGAGGGGGTTCCTAGACGGTTGCGTTGTGACCGAGGAACAGAAAATACAATCATGGGGAACCTTCAACAGTTTTTTCGATGGCATGATCCTGATGATTTTGCAGGGAGCGCTAGCTTTCTCGAGGGAAAAAGTTGCGGAAACCAACGTATAGAAGCCAGGTGGTCCAAATTCCGTGAGGGAGGAGGAGGGTGGTGGATGAATCTGTTTAAAGATCTACGTGATGCTGGCTTTTATAGAGACGACTGTCTTCTTAAGGAATGCCTAAAAAGTTGTTTCTTACCTGTAATTCGACATGAACTACGTCTCGTTATAGAGCTATGGAACACACACAATATCCAGCGCCAAACGCGCTGTGAAGTAGAGGGTGGTAAACCAGACGTCATGTTTTTTACTCCAGAAATCCATGGAAAAGAAAAGTACTTGGTTAATGTTGACATCCAAGATGTAGAAGCGTGCAAAGAAATGTACGCTGAGAATCGTGTCGATTACAATGAGAATTTCGAGGAACTAGTGAGACTTATCAAGCCAGATTATGAGCCACCATCAAATGAACAAGAGGCTCTTAAATTGTACATCGAGAGAACTGATTGTTTAAAAAACGTTTAGCTTCTTGACGAAAACTGGGTCATTGAAAGACTGTTAAGTTCACCACTTGTCAGATGGCTTCTAGGCCTTTTCCCGGATTTTGGCCAACTTTCCACCACCTTACCTCTGCTCAAATTTATCGAATCAGTTTATTGCAAACAGGTGCTTACCAACTCATTTTATTTGTAAATTTACTTTATTGCAGGGCAGGATTACGTGTAAACTTACTTTACATTTTACACTTCACAAACAAACCACACAAACCAGTTTTA
The DNA here is from genome assembly GCA_016490735.1 of Pachyseris speciosa. Classification (NCBI taxonomy): domain Eukaryota; kingdom Metazoa; phylum Cnidaria; class Anthozoa; order Scleractinia; family Pachyseridae; genus Pachyseris; species Pachyseris speciosa. The sequence continues at coordinate 952,114 of JAEMWC010000164.1, read as the reverse complement.
GTTGTATTATTAGTGCTCAAGTTGGTCGTCTAATAATGTTTTTTTGTTACAAAATCAAGAGAACGCTTTCTTGAAATGAAGATCACAATATACATCATGGCCTCCCCACTGGTACTAACCAACAAAAGGCCAGGCCATATTTTACATTGAAACAATATTCGAAGACTGCAAAACGTCAACTTTTCATGTGACCACTGATGCTTTCATTGTTATATTAATTATGGCCTCTGCAATACCAACCAATAACGTTATAGCCTAATATATGCATTAAAACAGAAACACAACAATGTGGTTTAGAATGATCTGATCACCACAAGAACACAAACTTGTATTTTCTAAACTGGCCGTTTCGGAGTTGTGCAGGGAGCTGGGGCGAGTTTCAAATTTTAACTAATCGATAAATTGACACCCTCACTTGAAAGATAACATTGAGATTGGCCATTTACCCAAGTTTGATGGTTTTAGGTTGAACAGAGACCAAGTTATGGACTTTAAAATATCCTTCAAAATCCATACAAACGTCTCTAATTTTGAGGCTGCATCCCCCAAAACCATATGAACTCTTAAAAATATTTTTCAGTTTTGTGACAACTGTAAAATTCCATCATGAACCTACTATTTGGAAGTAACTGAGGTGAAAATCACTTTGTTTGCCCATTTTCACGAATATCAGACAAATCGTAAAAAAATTTAAGAGTTTATATGGCTTTGGGGGACTCAGCCTCTTAATTAGAGACGTTTGTATGGATATTGAACTACGTTTTAAAGCCCATAACTTGGTCTCTTTTGAATGTAAAATCATCAAAATTGTTCAAATGGCCATTCTGAACGTTGTTTTTCATGTGATAGTGTCAATTTATCGATTGCTTAAAATTTGAAACTCGCCCCAGTTCCCTGCGCAACTCCGGAATGGCCTATTATGAATAGTAAGGGTATGTTCCAGATTCCAATACTCCTTTTTAACCAGCTGTAATGTATCCAGTAGTTTTTGGCACTGGTTACTTATTTGAAATCGTCTCACCTCACATCGTTTACGAAAACAAGCAAAGAAACGGTACTCATAGGAAAGTAGTCACACGGTTTTTGAAATCAGTTGTAAGTTCCACTTTTTCAACTGAAAACATGTATTTTCATCTTGTTTAAGTGGTGGGATCGTTTTACCCAAAACGATTTCTAGCCATTAGTGGAATGCATTGACGAGGTCAATGGCACGAGGCCTTCTGCTGAGGTCATATTGGCAGCATTTTGTGAGGATGGGCTGAAATGAAGCACCGACCGTAGAGGGAAGTGATTCCAGTGAGCCAGGAGTTTCTTTCCTTCTCATAATGGCAATAAGAGAGTTACAATCATTGTTCAAATCACCCCCATCTCGTCCACGAAAAGGTTCGTCTTCATTCATCAGTTGTTCCCAACAGTCCTTTTCTGTGAAAAGTTCAATCAGTGTGCAAGCTAATGCCCAGATGTCGGAGTGAACAGTAGCCTTCTTGTTGTCGAGAAGACATTCTGGAGCCATGTACGAAGGGGTTCTGGGAATTGCAGTGCTGGTTGTCTGACTGAGAGATTGTGCTGATTTCAGCTTGCTTAAACCCATATCACATAGTTTAGTGACGTGTGTTGCCTGTGCCACCAACACATTGGAAGGTTTAATGTCCCTGTGAACCACGGGAGGCTTCAAATTGTGCAAGTAGGCCACTGAGTGAAAAAATTTGTTTACCGATGTCAAGCTTATCGCAACTTTGTAAAGTGAATGTTGTGGAGTTTTCGTCATCATCACTGAAGAGAAGCTCCTCTAAGTTGTGCCCTTGGATAAAGTTCTGAAACTATGTAAATAGAATTCTTCAAAAATGAAATGGCCATATGATTTGTACAATGTTCGGGTGGCGAACCTACTCTGTAATCTGACTTCTGTTTCAACAACTGACTGAATACGCTTGGCATGTCGGATTTTGACGTGCTTCACAGCCACATTGGTTCCAGCCCACACCCCTTTGTAAACAACACCGAAAGAACCTCGGCCAATTTCATCTTTTTGTGAAAATTTTATCTCTTGCTTTTCAACTACAGGTAAAAGGCAGTGGCTGTCCTTCACGCTTGTGCTGGGAGCTGGTGAAGTTGGGCTTTCAAATTCACTAATTAGGCAAACCACAACTGGATCCGATGTAGCCTTTTCTTCTCCGGAGTGCACCTCCACAGTGTAGCTGCCAGGTGCTTTTATTTGAATACAACAACATGTCTTACCCTCCTTGATTTTTATGCCATCTCGATGCCATACGTACCAAGCGTCGGCTGCATTGTGACATGATGCTACAACTCACATTATTAACTCTTTTCCGTCATAACCCCAAATCTCGTACGGAGGATGGAGGATGAGACTGCTGGTTTGCGCAGTAGCTTGTGGGAAAATGTACTTGAACTCATCGTCCGAAGATGAATTGTAGCACCTATCGACAAAACATTTCCCGCCCTTAGAAATATCTTCGATGGTAAATCCATGCTCAAGAGGGTCAAATTCCTCTAACTCAATTTCACGGATTAGAGGGTTACTGAACGAGACATTATCGTAGCATTGTGATATCGAGAATGACATCGACTTCAAGACGACTTCGGAGTATGATGACACTGTGAGGGTTTCGTAGCAAATGACCAGTGTGTTTTCGCTGATAGCTTCTTCAGGTGAAATGTTTCCTTTCATATCCTTTAAAGCATAAAGTGGCTTTTGACTTTCTCGTACGTCAAACGAGTTCTTTGGCGTACTAGTCTTCATAAGGTTTTCAAACTCTTCCGATAATTCCGATTTTCGAATACCCATAAAAACATCGGACGTTGTGTTTTGTGCTGCAGCGTCAACCTGTAAATGCAACTTCAGCAAGTCAGAACCTTCTTGTCTCCATGGACAACTTGACGCTTTTTCTTTGTCTTCCTCGGTGGTTGTCGACATGAGGTAAACGAAACATCGGCTTGCAAACAGGCCCCGTGATCTAAGATATTCCTGAAAGGTACATGTGTTCCCATCCACGTCCGTAATTCTGTTATTCTCTCTTGCGCAAAATTACCCAAATCGAAATGCATCTCGCCTGCGGCACCGAGCTTAGACATTCCCTCCGGAAAAAATAGCTTAATTTTAGCATCTGCCTTAAGGAAATCTACACTGATTTCATCGTCATCAGTATATGTATAATCACGAACTCCTCCTCCGTCTTTCATTCGTACTTGTTTGAATCGAGAGTCATTCGAGGAGCGGTGTAGCCATCCAATGTACATCTTTCGCTGCTTTTTTATGGGTTGTTTTTTTGCGGTTCGAGCCTGGGCAGACGGGTTTTCGTTTCTCTTGGTCGCCCCCTTTCTTTCTTATCTTATCCACAAGAGTTCGAATTCGTTCCTTGTTTTGCTCTGCAAAGGAATGGCTGAAACATATTTTGGTTATTTATTGTAAAATTACTAGTTTAAATCCAATTTTTTACATGAAGTATAGGGCAAAAAAAGTTAACGTTCTCGATCGAATTAAGAGACGTCGGAAGGAACTGGTCACTAAATGCTTTAAGGCAACACCGGTTATTTCCATGAACACGTCTCTTACATGCACGTGAATTGAAAAAGGTTTAAAATTAAAATACAAAAAACTTCTTAGTAAAGACGAATTGGCTCACTAAAATATTATGGAATCTGTTTTTGTTCAGTGATAATTGCAAGGCAAGTGGCATAGTGCAGTGAACAATACAAACAGTTCACTTCATCCATATGTGAAAAAAGGGCTAACTACTGTCTATGTACGCATCGTGTCAAACACTTCATGTAAGTTGCCACACCTTTTGCCTCCTCTCCCGCTTTGTCTTCAGCTGCCAAAAGCGCTTTCATCATTGCAACCTGCCCGATGGCTAGTCCCATTTCTTCAAACTGTGCGTCTGAGATCATTTTTAAAGCGGATATACTGTAAACCTGTTACGGGAAAACGTAAGTATCAATTTCAAGTTATTACACAAAACGTAACACAGCACTCAAAAAGCATTTTCTACACTACCATTCTCTGTTGCGTATATGTCATCTCTTATTTCCTAGATACATAGAATTTGTTGTTTTCAGCGATAGCCTGCGAGCAAGCTCTCTCGAGGGGTGGAGTTGGAAGGAGGGAAAAATCCCCTACCCCCGGGAGAGCTTGCTCGCAGGCTACCTCAGCGAGGGTGTTACTTCTGTTGAGCATGTGTTTGGTGCCAGCATGTAGGCTTGACTTTCTTCAGCCCACCACACTACCCCTACAGCCAATTTTCCCAACTGCCGAATTATTTATGCTTCTATTTTTAGGTATGATGTGGTAGGGATAGGCTTGTTTTTTTTTTTTTTTTTCTTCCTTCTTTTATTTACAATGTGCGGTACTTACGCTACTAAACAATACAATACTCTGCTTACAAAAAACAGTGCTTACTTACAATGTGAGATACTTACGCTACTAACTATACTATACTTTACTTACAAAAACACCACTTACAATACTTACATTGAGAGATACTTACGCTACTAGCAATGCTTTACTCTGCGCTTTACTTATATATAGAAAAAAAAAACCACTTACAATACGAATTACATACGCTACGAATACAGTACGAATTACATAGAGGGGGAGGGGATATATGGTAAATTTTAGTTAACTGTACTCTTAAACTCAAAGATATTTTCTCTGCTGATTCACTGGAATTTAGCTTTACATATTTTGAATATTGAAGGCAGGGAAGAAAAAAGAGAATGCCTGGTAGGAAGGAAAGTGTAAAAAGAGCGAGAGACTTCAAACTGGTAAAAGATTACTAAAGAGAGAAAGGTTCAATTTCTTCCTTATATTGTTTTAAAAAAGGCTTAAAAGTTTCAATAGTTGGAATATTTCCTTTGCTTCTTCAGAGCCAAATGTAGAATCTCGCAAGTAACAGAACAAAATTAATTGCAGCTTTGTTTTTGGAAGTATCGGGCATCAGACCCAAGACGACAAGATTATTAAGAAGATAGTCGTTGGATAAAAGGTTACAATCCTTTAGACAAGCAACGAGTTGTTTCCAGAAAAGTTTTATTTTGCTGCAGAACCAGAAAAGATGCGTGAAATTTTCAGCTTCTTCATGGCAAAATGTACACATAATGTCATCTTTGTATCCCATTTTGACTAGAGATACGTTTGTTGCCAAAGTTTGATGAAGGAATCTAAACTGAAATTCAATCAGTTTGGTGCTTTTCGTACATTTAAAAGCAGTCATGTATGCGTTATGCCAGATTAAATCGCGAGCTTCTGGGAAAACCTTGCTCCATTTCTCCTGGCTGGAAATTTTATATTTACAATTTACTTCCACCAGTTTTTGATAAGCTAGTCTGCTGGGTTTTTCGATTTTAAAAAGGCGGTTGTGAAAGACTCTTGTTCTTTACATTTTAGTGGTACACTTGGTGGTTTTTGATTTTTCCAGAGTTCTCGGAGGGTAGATGTCATTCCGTAGAGTGTCAAAGGGCAGACCTTGGTATGATACTTGCTTTCAAATTCTGTTGGTGACAAGAAAGTACTTGGTTGTTCCTTAACGATTTGATTCACATGAGAAATGCCCATTTGATACCAACTTTTATAGAAAACTGGTTTGTCCATAACTCTAATCAAAGAATTATACCATAGGCTTTGTGTGAGAAAGGCCTCTACCGTTTCTATCGAACTTTGATAGTTTAATTCAGACCATACCTCGAGAATCTCTTTCAGAAAGGGCTAAGATTGTTAGCAAGCTTCCTCGTGTCTTTTATGTCGAGGTTACCCCTAAAAACAGTTTGGCCTCCAAGTTTTTCGAGCTCAGCGTCAAAAAAAAGTTCCATTTCCCATTGTTACTTTCGTCCAGGTACTTTCTTATCCACACGGACTTAAGGGCTTTATTAAAAGATGAAATGTCGATCATTCTAAGTCCTCCGTTGCCATAATTTTGGGTGATAACATTTCTCTTAATTTTATCACCTTTGCTGTTCCAAAGGAAGTCAAAAAAGAGGTCATTTATTTGATTTATAATTTGAGAATTGATTTGAAGAGGCGACAAAAGATGAATTATTTGGGAGGCAACCAAACTCTTAAGAACTGTTATTTTCCCGATAAGGTTTAGTCTTCGAGCTGCCCAGCAGCCCAAGCAGTTCCGCATTTTTTCCATTTTTTCGACGAAGTTAAGTTTGATTGTAATTTCCGGGTCGGTCGATAGCCAAACTCCGAGCGCTTTAACCTTTGTATTTTGCCAGTTGAAATCTTTTTCTGGGTGCAGTTTTTCACTTTTGCCTGCACAAGAGCCTATCCAAAGAGCCTCAGTCTTTTTACTGTTTAGTCTGAGACCTGAAACTTTCTCGAAGCTTTCTAAGATCCTCAGGGCTTCAGTGAGTGATTTTTCTGAACCGTCAAGAATTAAAGTTGTGTCGTCAGCATATTGGCTTAATTTAATTTCAGTATCTTTAACTAATAAACCTCTTATGTCTGTACTTTTCCGGATTGCTTTGGCTAAAAATTCGGCTGAAAGAATAAAAAGGTAGGGGGAGAGAGGACAGCCTTGGCGGACACCCCTGTGGACCGAAAAGAAGTTGCTTGCCCAGCCGTTGTTCATAATACAGCTTTCAGTGTTATTATAAAAGGTTTTAAACCATTGGACAATGGAAGGGCCAAATCCAAAAGAAAGAAGTGTTTTTTGTATAAAAGACCATTCCAATGTGTCAAACGCTTTCTCAAAGTCAAGGAAAAGTAGAAGTCCGGGAATTTTTTTAGCAGCGGTGTAATTGATAACACTGTCAATTAGCCTTATGTTCTCTCCTATAAACCGTCCTTTCAAAAAGCCAGTCTGGTCATTGTTTACCAGTTTGTGGAGATGGGTCTTCAGGCGGTTTGCAACTGCTTTTGTAGCTATCTTGTAATCGCAGTTTAAGAGTGAAAGCGGCCTCCAGTTTTTGATGTAGTAAAGTTCTTCACTCTTCTTGGGAATAAGTTTTATTATACCTCGTTTTTGGGATATAGACAGCTGGCCAATCTCAAAACCGTAATTTAAAGCTTCTAGCAGAGGTTTGGAAACTTCACTCCAGAACATTTGGTAAAATTCAGAAGGCAAGCCATCTGTTCCCGGGCTTTTGTCTG
>JAEMWC010000164.1:875000-940000 GCA_016490735.1 Pachyseris speciosa | reverse complement strand
AGTGCTGCCTTTGTAATAACATCTGCAAATGGTTAGACTTTCTAGTCTTCTCGGATAAGGACGATAAACCGTAGGTCCCGTCTCACTTGCACCTTATAATCTGTGGGACGTTAAAGAACCCACACACTGTTCGATAAGAGTAGGGGACGTAGTTCCCGGTGTAGTGGTCTATCTCTATCTTTCGTCTGTCTTTGACATTCATGTGTGGGTTGGGTGGGTGGGTGAGATCAAATATGGACTGATTGCGGCAGCCAGAGGCGCCTTTACAGGCTGACGTCCGATCTCACCCTAGATAAGCATTGTAAACTATCCCTGAAAAGCCCCGACGGGGAGAGGATAAGTACGTATGTATGTATGTATGTATGTAAGATGGCAAAACCTAACCACAGCAATTTTTTTTCGTGACCCTATGCAGGTTTGAAATTTGAAACTGGCATGGAATTTGTAGATGGCAACAATTATTTCTTTCCGTGATTTTACTTTTACCAGCTTTTAAGGAATCGAATTTGAGGCAGACAAACCTTCTATGCAATGAAACAGAATAAAGCCAATCTGTTGAATTGTTCTTTCATAACATTTGAAAGATTGATGGTAGGTATAAGCAGAAAATACCCATTTGTGGCAAAATGAAACTTTGAATAGAGTGCGAGATTTGTGGTCAGAGGGTAGAATGAGGATAGAATGATATAAAATATAGTTTCTCTCGCCCGTTTTCTCTCCGTGTCGAATAGAGTGCGAGACGTGTAGTCAGTATTAGAGGATAGAATGATGTAAAACATAATTTCTCTTCCCCCTTTTTCTCTCCGTGTAGAATAGAGTGCTAGACTTGTAGTCAGTATTGGAGGATAGAATGATGTAAAACATAGCTTCTCTTGCCCTTTTTCTGTCCGTGCCGAATACAGAGTGCGAGACTAGAATGATATCAAATATAGTTTCTCTCGCCCGTTTTCTCTCCGTGCCGAATAGAGTGCGAGACGTGTAGTCAGTATTAGAGGATAGCATGATTTAAAATATAATTTATATCCCCTTTGTTTTCTCCGTGCCGAATAGAGTGCGAGACTTGTAGTTAACGAACTGTTTTGATATAATAATACTGGCTACGTTTACACGCCCAGTATTTGTGATTAGGACCTGGCATTCAGGAGTTTTAAATTGCCATAATAATAATAATACAATTTTTATAGCGCCCTATCCAAAAACTCTAGGGCGCTTTACAACTAAAGTTAAAAAGTTTAAACGGATAACAATTAGACAACTACTCATTAAATTAACTCTTAAAAAGATAAGTTTTGAGATTACGCTTAAAAGAAAAAAGGTCTGTCCGGAATATCATTCCATAATCTTGCCGCAGCAACTGAAAAAGCGCGATCGCCGTACGATTTTAGCATAGAGCGTGGAACGACTACTAGCTTCCTGCCTGATGAGACGGAACCACTCCTCCAGTAGTTTTACTCGGAGAAAGTTGAAGACCATGTGCTTTGTAGTTGGCATAGATTAAACAAATTAATGGTTTGTGCGGTTGTGCTTTAATAGTGTGAGGATATTACAGATAGAATGATATAAAATATAGTATAGTTTCTGTCGCCCTTTCTCTCTCCGTGCCTAATAGAGTGCGAGACTTGTAACAGTATTGGAGGATAGAATGATATAAAATATAGCTTCTTTCGCCTTTTTTCTCTCCGTGCCGAATGGAGTACAATAGTTTTGCTCAGTGTTACGCGATGGAATGTTGTAAAAAGAGATTGTATGGTAGTTTTTCCGGCTCCATGCCGAATAGGGTGCGCGAGACTTTTAGTAAGTATTACGCGATAGGATGGTTAAAAGAAGTTTTTTTGTTTCTTTCGAGTGCCTAGGAGTCTTGGAGAACTGGGATAAGCAATATTTAGCTATGTTGTGCTTCGATGTTATCACATACGGTAAAGCATACTTATCTGACTTATTGGCGGTTGAGTTGAAGTGGAGGCTTACGTTTTCGTTATTATTATTATTATTATTATTATTATTATTATTATTATTATTATTATTATTATTATTATCGTTTTCATTGCTATGTATTGCTTCCTATACAGTCTCCTAGAACCGGGGCCAATCCTTGGTATTGAGGTACCAGGGAGGGGTTTTATTTGATGGACAGAAAGCTTCTCAGTATGTGCGCCGTTCCTAGGAGGACGATCTTTTGCAGCTCGTTAATGTTGCTGGTTCCGGGGATCTTTCCTAAATTCTGGTCCATTCCCTCTCCAATAAGTCCCAGCGCACCAACAATAACCGGCACACTCTCTGTCCTCATTCCCCACATTCTCGTGGTTTTTATTAGTTGTTATTATTATTATTATTATTATTATTGTTATTATTGCAGTTTAAAACTCCTGAATGCCAGGTCTTAATCACAAATACTGGGCGTGTAAACGTAGCCAGTATTATATCAAAATTTGAACATTTACATTAGATAGGAATAAAATTTCGTAAAATAAAATTATTGAATAAATTCTAATATTATGTAAAATTTACAAATTTCCATTAAATAGGAATAAAATTGCGTAAAATATAACATTAATAAAATAAATCATCTGTCTAATAATATCTGCTAAGTGCTAGTTGTCTACTGTCTCAAAGTGACCCATAAGTGTCCAAGTGGCTAGCACATCACTTTAAATGCTTTAGCGATGTGAAGAGTGTGGCTCAGGACGGCTTTCTGCGTTCTTCTAAGTACCTCTCGATACCTATCTGAGCCCACTAACGCCTTGACTTCTTCCTTCAGACTCTTTGAGTAGCCACCCATGCAGAGCGTCAATGACGATGTTGAACTGTCGAATCTTGAACCCTGGGTACTGTCACTTGAGCTCTAGGCGCGTACTTTAAGGTCTTCTTCTCTTCTTAATTTCTGCTTTCTGTTGTCCATCCAGGGACAGCTCATCTCTATCACCATCACCTCCTTGTTTACCCTGTCTACCAACCTAGCGTCCATTCTGTTGGCTCTCACTTGCAGGTGCTCCGCGAAAACAGGTACATCCCAAAACGCCGTCACCTTGTCGTCTTGGTACTCCGTGTTATATGTCATCAGGTATTTGCCTCTTCCAAGAGATGGGAAAAGTGAAAAACCTGAACGATTTATCCTAGTGATTGGAATGTGTGGCGTGAATTTTTTTTCTAAACACCGCAAACTACTTTTTTGGAAGGGTAATAGTAATGAACCGAGATATAGGCTGAACTAGCAGTCTGAAGGGCGGACTCTGTGTTATCTGGAGTACACCAGTCTGTGATGGTACTCTCATTCCAAACCGATCTTTGGCGGTTGTCTGCAAGGAGAAAGCGCTAGAGATTCTTCTTGATATTCATTGCCTAGCTGTAGGAGGATGCAAAGTGTTTTGACTAAAAATTCTCGTGAAACAGTTCACACTCCACTTCTCTTGCAATGGCATAAAGGAGTTGGCAATCATGTCTAGAATGCAATTGCACGCAACCTTTCCAACTACTCCCCCCCCCCCCCCCTCCCACCTCGACCAATTCGAAGATATCGACCTTTCGAGCGACTACAAGCTGACCTTATTGACATGGCATCGGGGACAAAGCGGTCCTTCATGACAAATAACAGGGGAAAGAATCGCTATATTTTGGTTCTGAAAGATTGCTTTTCTAAGTTTTGTTGGCTGTTTCCGACCCAAACTAAGTTGGCCAACGAAATTCATTCCATCTTGCATAATTATTTCTATTACGAGGAGGGCCCTCGCCCTCTTGCAAACGGACAACGGAACCGAATTTATTTTTGAGGTTATCAAGAGGCTGTGTTCATCACGTCAAGCCACTAGACTTGTCTTCTTTACCTCTACACGTAAACATTGAAGGGGACGTAAGAGAACCCACACACCTACCGGAACATAGTTTCTTATGTTGTGATCTTTCCTACTATACATCTCAGGGTTGGGAAGCTGGGTGACGGGTGGACCACCTGTCCTCGCCAAAGTTGGTTGCGGAAACCAACTGCCATATGACTGCTGAACCTATGCTCCTCCTAGAAGAACAAAAGAGCCAGTATGCGCGTAATATAAAACTAATTCGAAGGCGACATGATCTGGAAACAGGGTTACGTTAACAGGTACCCGACATCAAACAGCAGCGGAATGATAGACCTCAAAATGACTAAAAATACAATAGATTCTAAAGATGGTTTCTGTATAAGCGTTTAAGTATGTTTTAATTGGAGTAATGTTCATGTTATAAGCACTGATGACTCCTAACAAACACGATACAGGTGTCCATGGCTGCTCTAAAATACTCCAGTAATGATCACAAGATTGACATTGTGCTGTTCTTGTGATCATGGGGGCGAGGGGAAGAAACACAACAAACCGAACATGTTGTTTTTCTATCATTCTTTGTCAAAGGACGAATAACCGTCTCTACATTCTCTTTTTCCGTATGACGAATATCTTACATAATCAACCGTAATAATAGGAAGCTACATGTCGGTTGCCTTTCCTTTAAAAAAAATATATACAAAAGTTTCCTAGGAGAAGGATAAGGAATGCACGGACATACATCAGTGTAAGACATGGTGTGTTATGTAACGGGGAAAATGTATGTTGTTGGCCACTAAAAGAGATAGGAGGGAAAGAGTCGTGAAAAACTTTGTATTACATTTGTATTACATTTAGGGTTGTTATTAAACTTAAGCGGTGATACAGCCGAACCGAGAATCCATTTAATTTTTGAAACGTTTTCGCACTTTGCTTGAGTTTATCGGCTCTTTCTGAAGGCTAGGATTTCATGTAATGTTCTCATTGCTTGACGATGAGACAGGGCGAGTTTGTGATAGTTAAAAGAAAAATACTATTCCATTTGATGTACAGTCGTTGTCAATTTGTACTTGGGAGGGTCCTCCACCAACTGATGTTAAGTGCGTGTCTATTGGTGACGCGAAAACTGCCGAAAAATATCTTTCTTATCCTTTTCACCGATTTTCTTTATCCCCGCGACAAGGCACGTGGAAAATACAAGTGACTTGTGGAATATTCCATGGTATAACATTCGAAAGCGTTCCATAACTATAGTACGCACTGCACGGTGTACTCGGATGGTTAAGAGTATAGTTATGCAACACTTTAGTCATGCAGAAGTGCAAAAATAAATTTTACTTCGAGTTTGACTTGTCTTAAGCAAGTAACCATAAAAGGTCAACTGGTTTCTCTCAGGTTACAGTCTCGTTGCGCGAACCCCCTAATAGTGGTTTACGTATTAGTGTAGGGGAATCCCCGGGTTTCGGGAAATCGTGTGCAGTGCGTACGCAAAGGCACCGCACGCATTATATTTTTTGCGCTTACAGCTCTCCTTCCAATCGCTCAATTGCCCATGCGAAGATTTCTACTGTAACCAGTTGTATCTTGAAGCCGGGCAGAAGAGGGTTGGTGATGCTATTTATATTGCCCATAATTACTCAACGCCCGTCACATTTAAGATATTTAAGATATTTAAGATATCAGATTCTTAAGTGATGTCATTGTCAGTGTAACAGATCATGCGCCGGTTCTGAAGCAATTCAGGATTAATATTGATGATTCATCAGTCTCGACATTCAACAACAAATCAAAGCCTGACTTGTATTGCTCTCTCACCATCATTTGGAAATATCTTCCCTTCAATTTCAAGCAGCCTCGCCTTGATCCCTCCCAGACGACAATGAGCTCAGTCCTGGGCAAGTCACCTTATTTATCTCGCCGCGCCGCCAAGACGTTTGAAGCGCGAGTGTCAACTTTGATCGTTGTTTTGGGCTTGCTGGTGAGTACAGAAACACAGATCTGCTGTATTTCGACGACGGAAAAGAGCAACTTTGCAGAAGAATCTTTGTTTTGATATTTCTACCTCATTCTGTTGGTATAATCATGATTCTTCTGCTGCGGAGGTAACTGATTTGCTGATGAGGCAGATTTTAATAGGCGTGCATCATTAATGTTAAGTTGATGTTCTTATGCAGTGTTTTGATTTGAAATCTCGATGGAGAAGCCTTTTATCTACTCTGTGTTTGCCATGATTATGTTTTGAAGGAGGGTACTTTAAGGCCATAACGTTTTTGCCTCGTTTTCTTTATATACACGTGTTCGTAAGCCAATAACAAGTGCTCATGTTACAAACACCCTATTGTGGCAAACGCAATAACTATAGCCTCAAATGAGTTTTCTCTCTATTTTGCTCGTCACATCTACGCTTGCTGTAACATAATTATGTTAATGAATTTTCTATCTTTCTTTCCTTTGTAAAGAACCCTTTTAATTTGGCTAATAGGAGTATTTACTGAGGTTTACAAACAATTATAGATCGTTAAGTTAATTAATTATTTGTAACGTTTGTTAATTAGCTGTGATTCTCTGTGAAAAGTGTTGATCGTTGAAGCGAAACAAAGCGCTTTAATTCGTCATGATCGTTCATTTATTTCTCTGTTGTAACTCTGCAAAATGCTTTAGGAGCGCTACCGAAGGAACCTCTATGGAAAATGTCGGTAACGAAACCTGCAGGAACAAATATTTGCCTCAGCGCTTTTATTATACCTTAACTAGGTACGATAACTCAGAAAAATCATGATCACTCGGTCTCAGGAAACGTTTCCCCTTCAGTGTGCAATACAAACAAACAACAGCATTTGGACCTAACAAGCGTGTTTCATAATTTAAGTTATGCAAGATATGCTCACGACTAGTGTAACCATGACTTAATGCTTTAGGAATTGCACCAATGCAGTCACACCACTGAAGCAGCTACGGCTGAAACCTGCTCAGCCAGTCAGTTGGTTTCTTTCACTTTTGCTAGGGAAGGGGCAAAGCGCGAGGAGAGAGGAAAAAAGCGCCTGCAGCAAAGCTATTGTTTGTTTCGTATTTTACGTCCTGTTTTGGGAATTTTAGTCAGAATATGCCAATCACGGTTAGAGTCCGGTGTTCTGATTGGTCAAACCAATACCACAACATCCTGAATAACTTAATCGGTTGTTATCAATTGATCTTGAAAACAGCCGATGAATAATGGTTTGAAAAAATAAAACAGCACTTTTAAGTTAAATCAAGACATGTTTCGATATACTTATGCCATCTTCAGTTGCAAATATTCGTTACAATTTGAATTTTAACTGTATACAGAGTTTCATATTACAAGGATAACTATTGTTTGAATAATAATGAAAACAAGTATAAAACATGAGGTATTCGACTACTTAACTTACTAAATAGAAAGGGTTAGTCCAACATGTTGTAACTGTTGGTTTAAAACAGACTTCTCCCATTTAATATGTTAAGCCTCTTTACTTTAACTTGAAACTTGGAGTGGATCAGAGTGCTATCGACAAGAATTTTTTTTCAATCTTGCTTGCCCATCGTCGTTCATTTTTTAAGAAAGGTAAATGAAAGCTTTGAATGGTACTTTGTCTATTGTATTTCCTTACCGATTTCGACACGGATTGGTTCACTTTTAATTTGTGTTATTACAGTAGTGAGACGTTTGGCAGATGTCTCAAAATTGCATTTTAATTAGGGTGCGGAATAGCTTTGCTGCAGGCGCTTCCTTTTCTCTCCATCCCGTCGCGCTCCGCGCTGTCTTCCCTCGCTTCGCGCGCGCTCCCGCTTACTATTTGCATACAGAATTCTAGTTCCTTAGACTTCTATGCTACTAAACCAAATATACATCTGTTACTGCTGCCCTTTTACAACATGCCCCTAAACCGACAAAATTTTACAGAAATACGCTGCTTTTTTGGTCGGAAGAAGTAAGTTTAACTTCGATTTGCGAGTGTTTGTAGCTTGTTCCAGGCTCCCAGATATTTGGTTTCGCTCACCCCAAATATCTCCCCTTTGCCTGTCACGGTATGTATAATCAAGTATCGATTTTGACGAAAGAAGCGTGTTATTATATTGTGAGGTGTTGACATAACAAAAAGTTTAACGGTTGACCTTAAAGTAGGATAATCCTACCTGTCAATTAGGATAATCATTATCCTTGCGAGAAGGTAAAGTTTAACGCTCCCCTCGAAAAAACACATGACGCTATGTTAGATATTCTGCTTCCATGTAAACTAAAACTGACCCTTAATTTTCTCTCTCTCCCCCGAACAGGTTTATGAAATTGAAGCAGACTCCCCGTGTAAGACAACGCAAATTCACTGGATTGAATCGCCAGGAAGGAGATACAAATGCCTGGAGTGTCCCGATTGTCCCGAGGGATCCCAACCTTCTGTCCCGTGCGGCAGCTCAGTTGCTTTCGGAACGCCCATCCATTGCGTCTCTTGTCAACTTGGCAAGACGTATTCGGACAAATATGACAAGGCGCAATGCGAATCATGTACTGTATGTTCTAAAGGGAAAGAAATAATAAAGACATGCACGTTAGTCTCTAACACTAAGTGCGACGATAAATGCGCTGGTGGTTTTTACCCTGCGCCATTCATCTTCGACTGTTTTCCTTGTGCGAAGTGCTGCAGAGACGGAAAGGACGAATTGGCACAGGAATGTGCCAGTTATAAGAAGAAGTGTAAAGTCCGCTCAACGCCATGCACAAATGTGCCCGCCACAAAAGCTTCTGATGTTATGACGCACACCTTGAAAAGGCTTTCACCTACGAAGCCTTCAAAGACCTCCAATGCGACGCAAGGAAAGAGACGTTCACTAACGACAACTCAAAAGACCATCTTCGCCGCCCATGCAACTCAACCAGAGAAGCCGCAAAATGAGTTAACAACAATATTTAGAACTCACTACACAAAAACATCGCCAACGTCCTCAGTGTCGTCCACTTGGTCAGCGAACAATCGCAAAGCGGCAAAAGGCTGGGAGGTAGAGTTTAGGGAAAAGAACAATGAAAACAAGACGCTCACTACTCTATCAACAGTGTTTGCATCGACTGCAGTGGTATTAATCATTGGTCTGATTGTTTACAAAGCGCATGGGCGGCGAACCAATCTCCTTGCGAATAACGCTGCTGCTGTTGAACGGCCAGCTGAGCCTGACCTGGGTGCCTCTCCCACGCACGGACAAATGAATCCAAGTGAGTCGGTATAAAACATAACTTAACCGCGTAGCCACCAATCTATTGCGGGTAAATGACTTAAGCTTCCCTGTTCATGTAACGTTTTAATTTGATAACTAACGTTCATCCGATTGGTGTACAGTGTTTTGCGTAGCCCCACTACCCCGGCCTAGCTTGATAAGGTGGGTTTCCTTCGAGTAGGCAATGATGCGAGCATTTATTCCCTATTAACCCCTGAAACCATTAGTATTGTTCAAAAGTATAGCTCATGAGGAAAAAAAAAGAAAATTACAGACCACGAACGATATGACTATATTCTTAAACATTCTCCAGCGATAAAAAGGTGGTGTTGTATGCCCATTACTTTGCAAGAAATTTATTTAAAACTGAAATGTTTTCTTATTTAGCTTACACAAGCCTCGAGCAGCTTGAGAACGAAAACCAGGAACTCTTTGATTGGATGTGCTTGAGGCTTGACAGTGGAAGATGGTGGACCAGACGTGACTACGAGCGCTTAGCAGCTAAGTACGCGCTAATTTCACAGCAAGAAAGGAACGCGTTACATGATGAGTTCCAAAGCAAAGGAAGCCCTTCCAGAATGTTAATGAGCTTGATATGGACGAGGTACCCAGACCTTCCTCTAAGTGACTTTGTTGAGACACTGAAAAAGATTGGACGGAATGACATCGTACAGAAACTAATGCCTTATGTAAGGCACAATGACACCTGAGTAACTTACTTGCTTATTAGACCGTGAGCAACATGTGGATTAGATGAAAAATTAGAATGTGAAAGGCAGATAGAAATCGGCCAAAGCGTCTCCTTCCCTCACATTTCGGTGCCGGGTGTCACAACTGAGTTCTTACTCGGTACAAAGGAATCATTAAAGCACTACAAACTGTGATCAGGAGTCAGTAAACCAAACGCTATGACAGTTCTCGAAACATGTACACCTTCAACACTGGTTGTTGTTTCCTAGGATCAACTGATATGTTTCTGTGATTGGTACGCACCAGTAACTCGCGGCAATTGTTTTATGAAAGTGGACCGCAGTCCCTTTCCCGAAGAGAGATTATCTAACAAAGCATCTTTGGTTTACAATTGAAGTTAGGCAGGAAACATCGCGGTGAGGTACTACTGAAAGAAGTTGAAAACAAGAAATTTACCACCTTCCTAGTCTGGGCGAAAAATGCGTTCGGTGAAAGCTCACAACTAACTGCGAGAATTAGATTACTGTTCTAGATCTGTCGTTTAAGTTGAGATAAAACGAAAAGGCTCGTCCACTTCTAATCAAACTCGGGGAACAACTTCATTTTTTACCCTTTCAGCCGGGACCGGCTAAGTATAAGGAGAGTACCGTTCACCGCTGGTCGAATTCTTCTTTGTTCAGTAATTAATTTGCACTCAAATGTGCTCCAGCAACATCTGAACGTTGACTAAATTTCCATTTGGATAGTTAACGTTTATTGAAGAGATGTTAGCTCAGTGTCAATCAACTAAATTTATCCGTACTTGAACGACTCAGTTATTCCTTTTACTTTTGATGACGATGGGGTCCATTGAACCCAAAGAATCAACACTTTAAATTTTATTTGAAATACGCCTGTACAGAAATAGACAAGCAGACATGGGAAATGTTAACAAATTTATGAGCAAAGCAAAGGAAAGAGGGAAAGCGATGCCTGGGGCGTATCGCCCTTTTGTTGTGTTCCTTACTCTCGAACACTTGCCAGTCAGTCAATCAGTCCGTATAAGTCCTTCCGTCCTTCCGTCCTTCCGTCCTTTCGTCCTTCCGTCCTTCCGTCCTTCCGTCCTTCCGTCCTTCCGTCCTTCCGTCCTTCCGTCCTTCCGTCCTTTCGTCCTTCAGTCCGTCAGACAGTCATGTAGTCAGTCTCTCATCCAGTCAGTCAAATAAATAATTAATTGTTTAGACGTTTGTCCATTTACTTATAATGCTTGGGAAAGACGCTGTACATATGTCATCGGCAGCAAGTTGAATTTGACTTAGTATGAAATGTATTTAATAGGGACACAATCCTTCATCTACTAAAAATGTTTCAGTGTGGTGATCCTTTTCAGAAGGAAATTGTCATTATTTTCGCACGTGGAACAGAATTAGAAAAATATAGAGCGATTTTCGTTTGACCATGGAAAACGGCTTCGGGAAGTATTAGCATTTGTTTTATCCGCCAGTTTTTTTATTTAACCAGAACAGCTCACCACCAGAGAACACCCAAATATGGAACAGAGATTCTTCCATTGTCCAATCGTATTGCTTAAAACAGTGACGTCACTTCATTCCTGGAGAGCTTTCACGTACCAAATCGACCGCGTAGATTGTTCGCTAAGTAAACCAAAGCCGAGCATGAGCTGTTCGTTAAACCAATCACGAGCAAAAATCGCTCAAAGCAACGAAGCATGTACACATGACTTTTTTGTAGTTTTCTCATTGATACATTTCAATGAAGAGTGTAAAGCCTTTGGAGAATAGAGGTTGGCTAAGATCCAGCCTTTTTCTTGGTACGTTGTTTAAGAACGGGATACGTTGACAATTGAAAAGAAATAAATATTGCCCACTCCAAAAGCGAGGAGGAGACTGGTACTAGTGAAGGATTGAGGGATCGTCTGGGTAGACGGAAGATGACAAACATTTCATTTGTGGGTGTTTTCAAGGCCCGTAGCTTTGCTCTTGTTAATTCTGCCTCACAGAGCAACGCTACTGGTTTTGAAAACGCCGAAAAATGACATGTTTGTCATCTTCCATCTTCCGTCTACCCAAACGATCCCACAGTTCTTCACTATTAGCAGTTTCCTCATCGTCTTTGGAGTCGGCAAGTTGCTAGAATCTGGGATAAAATTGCGTGCTCTTTAATCAAGGAGGTCAAACGGGTAGAAATGAAAGTTCTAACTTGAGTGTTGAAATAGATATCTTTTTCACAGTCAGTTTAACACATTGATTCTAAAACAGAAAGTCGCGTACAACCATATCGAAGTTACTCTGTTAAGAGAATTTAAATAAAGAAATAATTTGATTTGATGTGTTGGAAAGTAGTATTTTTAGTCTTTGAGGAGGGGGGGGGGGGGGGGAGGGGATTTTGCTACGGATATGTATGAGCTTTCAACGGGACATGTAAAGCCTTGTTTTTTTGTTCCCTTTTAATGAGAAAAAGGTCATCCTTATCTTGTACTTATTCAGGGATTATATTTGCACAAATTCCGAATCTAAGCCATCTCCCTACATATTTATAAAATAGACAAATGAGTGAATGAATGGCAGAAAAAACGAAAGGGTGCTTCGACGGCCGGGTACCGCGACGGAAGTGTCGGAGCTCCAGCTCAAAGATGTAATTTCTGCTTAAAAATCAGCTTTGACTCTTACTTTGTCAAGTCAAATCGTGGTGAATGACCGCTCAAAAATATGTGGAATTTCCCAGGATGCAACGGGGTCAGAGTTTTGCTGTTTGGCTGCTTGGTTGCTTGGTTGAGGTTGCTGATAAAAAGGGAGCTGAGAGAGTTCTTGTCTGCCTTTCCCCCCAAAACTTCCTTATTAATTTGGAAGCAGAAGAGCTGTTTTGTAATGTTTACTCTCTGAATAAAGGATTCAGTTGAAAAAAGGTTTGTCCAGACTGCTCGTTTGCGAAGTAAGATTAAGCTATGCTTAAGACTTATCTTTTTTCGACAAGCCTATTTTTAGACTTTTTTATTTTTATATTTTATTTTTATGACTTTTAAACATTCTCTTAATTCTTTTAAACATTTGTACTTTTTGCTGTATAGATTATGATCTATTTGACGTTGTATAGCGCATTTGGGCGTTAGGAAAATGCGCTATATAAATTTCTTAATTAATTAATTAATTAAATTAATTTTCATTTAATTCTTGCACTAGTTTTGAGCTGATATATTGTTTACATCCCATGTCTATGCTATTACTTTGCTGGAGAAGTGCACTGTCATGCCTGTTTGATTTTTTCCGGCTTTGCTTCATGTGTAACAAACCTTTTGGCAATGACATTGCTGGAAAAGATGGCAAAACCTAACCACAGCAATTTTTTTTTCGTGATCCTATGTAGGATTGAAATTTGAAACTGGCATGGAATTTGTAGATGGCAACAATTATTTACTTTCCATGATTTTACTTTTACCAGCTTTTTAGGTAGACAAACCTTCTATGCAATGAAACAGAATAAAGCCAATCTGTTGAATTGTTCTTTCATAACATTTGAAAGATTGATGGTAGGTATAGGCAGAAAACACCCATTTGTGGCAAAATGAAACTTTGAATAGAGAGAGCAAGATTTGTAGTCAGAGGATAGAATGAGGATAGAATGATATAAAATATAGTTTCTCTCGCCCGTTTTCTCTCCGTGCCGGATAGAGTGCGAGACTTGTAGTCAGTATTAGAGGATATAATGATGTAAAACATAGTTTCTCTCCCTCCTTTTTCTCTCCTTGCAGAATAGTGTGCGAGACTTGTAGTAAGTATTGGAGGATAGAATGATGTAAAACATAGCTTCTCTTGCCCTTTTTTCTGTCCGTGCCGAACACAGAGTGCGAGAATTGTAGTCAATATTAGAGGATAGCATGATTTAAAATATAGTTTATCTCACCTTTGTTTTCTCCGTGCCGAATAGAGTGCGATACTTGTAGTTAATTAAATTTTGATATAATACTGGCTACGTTTACACGCCCAGTATTTTTGCTTATGACCTGGCATTCAGGAGTTTTAACTGCCATAATATAATACAATTTTTATAGCGCCCTCTCCAAAAGCTCTAGGGCGCTTTACAATTAAAGCCTTTAATTGCAAAGCGCCCTAGAGCTTTTGGAGAGGGCGCGCATCCAGTTTTAACTTTTTAACGGTTAAAAAGTTAAAACTGGATGACAATTAAACAACTACTCATTAAATTAACCCTTAAAAAAGATAAGTTTTCAGATTACGCTTAAAAGAAAAAAGGTCTTCGCTACATTTTATGCTGTCGGGAATATCATTCCATAATCTTGGCGCAGGAACAGAAAAAGCGCGATCGCCGTAAGATTTTAGCTTAGAGCGTGGAACTTCTAATAGATTCCTGCCTGATGATACGGAACCGCTCCTCCAGTTTGTTTACTCGAGGAAAGTTGAAAACCATGTGCTTTGTAGTTGAGCATGGATTAAACAATTTAAGGGTTTGTGCGGTTGTGCTTTAATAGTGTGAGGATATTACAGATAGAATGATATAAAATATAGTTTCTCTCCCCGTTTTTCTCTTCGTGCCGAATAGAGTTCGAGACTAGTCACTAGTAAATATTAGAGGATAGAGTATCATAAAAAATAGTTTATTTCGCCATTTTCCTCTCCGCGCCGAATGGAGTGCAATGGTTTACTCAGTGTTAAGGCCTACTCTGGGTCCTTAAGTCGCCATAACTTAAGGCGACTTAAGGCGATTTAAGGCGACTTAAGAAAAGTTCGCCCAAAAAATCAGGCGATTAAGGCGACTTAAGGCATTAACCTTACACAACGTAAGGCAACTTTTAAGTTGCCTTAGGTTGTGTAAGGTTAATGCCTTAAGTCGCCTTAAAAAAGTGCTTTAATTCAACTTAAATGATAGAGTATCAATTCATCAAAGTCTCTACAAAAAGCTCTATTTCTTTCCCAAAATCTTGTCCATTGATATAATATGATCACAATAATATTATTACACAGTTTTTAATTGCTATAATTTATAATGTCAGTGTCAGATGTCCATGTTTTAAAGCCACAAGAGCTCAAAAATGCTGGACTGGAATAACAATAATAATTAAATATAATTAAAGTAATTACAGTATATTGCAAACACAAAGTAGCCATTAAACGTACAGATAACAATGTTGCTTGTGGAGGGAGACATTGCAGTTTTCATCAATTTCTATTGTAGTTTTCCAGGTTAAGATGTTTGATTGTCATAATAAATTTGTTCCTGTGGCTTTTGCAGTTTTGTTCAAATCTTTAAGGCTGTTTCCAATCACCCTCAATGTCTCACTCATTATTATGTGTTGATCAGTAACAGTAAATTGAGCATCACAGCATACATGTATAATGTAAACAAACCAAAATGCTTTCACCTTAAGAGGGATTTTTTTATTTTGTCTAAAAAAATTATTTATGTACTTATCAAAAGAAAGATATAATTTAAATAAGACTATTAAGTATATAAAATTTGTAATGTAAACAAAAAATAAACAACAAGAAGTCGTGATATTTCACAAATGACAGCAATTGTTATCTTTGTAAACTTATCTCCTAGATTCTTGCAGTTTGCACTGTGAATTTTTGCAGGAAAGTTTGGTAAATTATACTCTATTCCAGTGATATCAAACATTGATTGTTCGTTTTCGGGAACGCAACTACTCTGTTCTTCCCTTTCCCCAGTGAGGCAGAACACTCCAATACCGTAACGAGCACCGTATGCCAAGGTCTTTTTCAATGAAACATCTTTTCCTTGGTCACTGACCACTTTTTGTGCTCCTGGCAACTTGGACGTTCCACTAATATTAAACTTGAAGCTTACTGCAAGTCAGGCAAGTCGCCATTTTGATTCTCTCAGAACTCCTTGCCAGCCTCTAGCTAGTTTCCATGCTACAGAGGAGCAAGTCAAGTCACGTGACGATAACAGTGGCTGGAAGCCATGTTTACCTTTTTCTTCCAACGGTACATGCAAACCAAAAGCTGGAAAGTAGATGAATAATATTGTGTTACAGTTGCCATTTTGATTCTACCCTGCTAGCAGAGACCTCTTTTCTATATTCAGCGTGCTAGAAAAAAGAGACCTCTGCCATGGGTCGAAACGGTCTGTGTTGAGTATGCGTCGCGGTTTCTTAGCGACCGAACCATCACGTGATGTTTTTAGCTTTGCTCAAGTGACAAACAATACATGGAGCATGCGTTTTAAAACCTCCGTCCACGAACTCGGACGGCGGCTTAATCAAAGACCGTTTCGACCCATGGCAGAGGTCTCTTTTCTCCAGAACACTGAATACAAGGAAAAGAGGCCTCTGCTAGCAGGGAATTTTGATTCCTGCACAACCAACAAATGTGTGAAAGATGTACATTCATCACGTACGGTACATGTAACATTTGCCCGACACGTGTAAATATGCGGATTAGGACTTATGACACTTATGGTTTGTTTGCCGGGGACATGAAATGAAAACAATTTCGTTGAGCTTTGGCTGTGAGTTCATCTGTCAAGTCAAGTATCAACCCAGCCTGTGCAAAGAACAAATTAGTGCAGGTTTCCACGGAGTTGTGGAGTGGATATGGAGTATTCTTGTTCATCTCCCTCGTGCATTTGGTTAGGATGTATCCATCAAAGATTTGGAATTTTGTTCGGAAAAATAACAGATAAAGGTTAGTTGAACCCTAATAATACTTTGCTTAGGCCTTTTATTTAAGTTTAAGTTAATAGTGACTATTTCAATCGTTGTTACTAGACTTATTTCATCTGTTACATTTGTTAAGCTTATTAAAAATTTAAATTGTAGGCTTAAATATTTTGACTTGAATTTATGGGTACGTGTTTTTGTAGCAAACTGGTAACATAATATCTTATGAAACTGAAAATAAATTGTGCAGAGACTAGAATCTTGTCTGTGGTGTCTCCACTAGAGCCAATTACCAAAAACGACTAATCACAGATCGTTTAATCAGGACTTGTGTTCAAGTTTGCTCTCATATGTACCTTACATGATTCCTGCAAACAATTATCTCTGGTGCAGGTGCCCCTGTGTGTTCTGGCCTCTCCTATGTGTTATGGCAGGGGTTCACCAGGCTCATCAGCACATTTTAAAGGGATATTGCAAGAAGGGAGAGGAGGCAACTCCCCTGCTTCCCCCCTCCCCATCATTAGTTTTTGAAATAAACTAAGAGACAATTGCATTAAGATGCCTCCCTTGATCTGTCACTACTTTGCTAGCTCATCAGGCGTGGCCAGGGGTTTTGGGTATGTGGTATTTTTTTGTCACAATTCGGGTATAAAAAGTATTTATATTTTCCTCGATTTTAGGCATTTGGTACATAGACATGAATTAAATTATATTCTGATTGTTATTTTATGGGGTATATTGGTATCCCACTACCCCTAGACTAATTTTAAGGTGTGTTTATGGAATTAAGGTGACTTAATATATAAATGACTTAAGGCGATTTAAGGCGACTTAAGGCGACTTAAGGACCCAGAGTAGGCCTGTGTTAAGCGATAGAATGTTGTAAAGAGACTGTATGGTAGTTTTCCGGCAAAAAAATATAGTTTCTCTCGCCCTTTCTCTCTCCGTGCCGAATAGAGTGCGAGACTTGTAACAGTAATAAGAAGTAATGACAAAATATAAAGATATTGATAAGCTATATATTATCTAATTTATACGTATCTAATTTATGCGTAATATCTAGTTAGTAAGCGTAGGTGCATTAAAATTCGAAGAATTAAAAAAAAAATTCATTGGTATGCTATAGAATAGCACACCTATGTGTCCAGCCCAGCCACCCCGGATCTGTAACAATCACCGCAAGGTTAAGTTAAAGCCTCGCCATAAACGAAAGCAACGCGCGCCTGAAAGCGGCTAAGTCCGGACACTCCCTAACTCTAGTAGGTAAACCATTCCAAAGCTTAGTAGTTAAATTTCTCTCCGTGCCGAAAGGATTGCAATAGTTTTGCTCAGTATTACGCGATAGAATGTTGTAAAAAGAGATTGTATGGTAGTTTTTCCGGCTCCAAGCCGAATAGGGTGCGCGAGACTTTTAGTGAGTATTACGCGATTGGATGGTTAAAGGAGGCTTTTTTGTTTCTGTCGAGTACCAAGGAGTCTTGGAGAAATGGGAGAAGTAATATTTAGCTATGTTGTGCTTCGGTGTTATCACATACGGTAAAGCATTATATATTTATCTGACTTATTGGCGGTTGACTTGAAGTGGAGGCTTACGTTTTCATTCCATCTTACATAATTTGTTCTGTTACTCCAAGGCGTTGAAGGCCCTCGCCCTCTTGCAAACGGATAACGGAACCGAATTTATTTTTGAGGTTATCAAGAGGCTGTGTTCATCACGTCAAGCCGCTGGACTTGTCTTTTTTACCTCCGCACGTAAACCTTGAAGGGGACGTAAGAGAACCCACACACTTACCGGAGCATAGTTTCTTATGTTGTGGGAAGAGAGGATAAAGATAAGAAGAATTAATCCCCCATATAGGTCCTATCCCCATCGTAATCCCTCTAAAGTTATTTTTAGATGTCCTCCAAGATCCGGTGTTCCCAAGAGGGTTGAGTGATAGGCAATCACCTGTCCCCATTTTTACCAATATTGACCGCTCCCACGCAACTGGTAAAAATGCGGACATATTTAAACTAATTTGGTTTGGAAACAGGGTTACATTAACAGGTACCCGACATGCAACAACAGTGGAATGATAGGCCTCGAAATGACTAAAAATACAATAGATTCTAAAGATGGTTTCTGTATAAGCGTTTAAGTATGTTTTAATTGAAGTAATGTTCATGTCATAAGTACTGATGACTCCTAACAAACACGACACAGGTGTCCACAGCTGCACTAAAATATTTCAGTAATGATCACAAGATTGACATTGTGCTCTTCTTGTGATTATGGGGGCGAGGGAAAGAAACACGGAAGATCAATAAACAGGACATGTGTTTTGTCTATCCTTCTTTGTCAAAGGAATAACCGTCTCTAAATTCTCTTTTTCCGTATGACGAATATCTTACATAATCAACTGTAGTCATAGTAAGCCACAAGTCGGTTACCTTTCCTTAAAAAGATATACAAAAGTTTGTTAGGAGAAAGATGAGGAATGCACGGACATATATCAGTGTAAGACATGGTGTATTATGTAATGGCGAAAATGTATGTTGTTGGCCACTAAAAGAGAACGGAGGGAAAGAGTCTTGAAAAACATTCAACTATTCAAAGGTTTTGTAGGTTTTGTAGGTTCTTAATCTTATTACATTTTGGGTTGAACGTTCTTACATTTACGGTTGGTCAGCGGTGTATTACATTTAGCGTAAAAGTTTATTACATTTACGCAGTGGTATGACATTCGCCGTTAATTTGTATTACACTTAGGGCTGTTACTAAACTTTGGCGGTGATACGGCCGATCCGAGAGTCCATTTAATTTCTTGAAACGCTTTTGCACTTTCCATGAGTTCATTCTTTTTCAAAAGTCTACTGTAGGTTTTCATGCAATGTTCTCATTGCTCTGAGAATGAGACTTTTTGATAGTTTAAGGAAAAATACTATCCCATTTGATGCACAGTCATAGTCAATTTGTACTTGTGGGAGGGTCCTTCACCAGCCGATGGCGCATCTGGCTATTGGTGACACGAAAGCTGCCGACAAAAATTTCTTCTCCTTTTCACCGATATTCTTATCCCCGCGACAGGGCACGTGGAAGATACAAGTGACTCGTGGAATATTCCATGGTATACCATTCGAAAGCGTTGCATAACTATAGTACGGACTGCACGGTGTACTCGGATGGTTGAAAGTAAAGTTATGCAACACTTTGGTCATGCAGCAGCGCAAAAATAAATTTTACTTCGAGTTTGACTTTTTTAAAAAAGCAAGTAACCAGAAAAAGGTCAACTGGTTTCTCTCAGGTTACAGTCTCATCGCGCCGCTCCCCTAATAGTGGTTTACGTACTGGGGAATCCCCGGATTTCTAGAAACCGTGTGCAGTGCGTACGCAAAGGCATGGCATGCACTGTCTTTTTTTGCGCTTACAGCTCTCCTTCCAATCGCTCAATTTCTCATGCGAAGATTTCTACTGAAACCAGTTGTATAAGAAGGTTGGTGATGCTATTTATATTGTCCATAATTACTCAACGCCCGTCATATTTAAGATATTTAGATATCAGTTTCTTAAGTGATGTCATTGCCAGTGTAACAGATCATGCGTCGGCTCTGAAGCAATTTAGGATTAATATTGATGATTCATCAGTCTCAACATTCAACAACAAATCAAAGCCTAACTTGTATTGTTATCTCACTGTCATTTGGAAATATCTCCCTTTCAATTTCAAGCAGCCCTCGCCTTGATCCCTTTCAGACGACAATGAGCTCAGTCCTCGGCAAGTCACCTTATTCATCTCACCAAGCCGCCAAGACGTTTGAAGCACAAGTGTCAACTTTGATCGTTGTTTTGGGCTTGTTGGTGAGTACAGAAACACAAATCTTCCGTTTTTTGACAATTGAAAAGAGCAACTTTGCAGAAGAATCTTTGTTTTGATATTTCTTCCTCATTCTGTTCGTAAAATCATGATTCTTTTGCTGCGGAGGTAAATTTGCTGATGAGGCAGATTTTAACAGGCGTGCATCATTATTGTTAAGTTTATGGTCTTATGCAGTGTTTTGATTTAACATCTCGATGGAGAAGCCTCTTATCTACTCTGTAGTTTGCCAGGATTATGTTTTGAAGTAGGGTACTCTAAACGTTTTTGCCTCGTTTTCTTTATACACGTGTTCGTGAGCCAATAACAAATGCTCATGTTACAAAACACCCTTTTGTGGAAAACCTCATATTAGTTCTCTCTCTATTTTGCTTGTCACATCTACGCTTGCTGTAACATAATTATGTTAATGAATTTTCTATCTTTCTTTCCTTTGCAAAGAACCCATTTAATTTGGGTAATCGGAGTATTTACTCCAGCTGTACTCAGGCTTACAAACAATCATAGATCGTTAAGTTAAATTAATTATTTGTAAGGTTTGTTAATTAGCTGCGATTCTCTGTGAAAAGTGTTGATCGTTGAAGCGAAACAAAGCGCTTTAATTCGTTATGATCGCTCATTTATTTCGCTGTTGTAACCCTGCAAAATACTTTACGAGTGCTACCGAAGGAATCTCTATGGAAAATGTCGGTAGCGAAACAGGCAGGAACAAATATTTCCTTCAGTGCCTTTATCATACCTTAACTAGGTACGATAACTCAGAAAAATCGTGATCACTCGGTCTCAAGAAACGTTTTCCCTTCAGTGTGCAATACAAACAACAACATTGTTTCATAACTTAAGTCTGTTAAGTTATGCAAGATATGCTCACGACTAGTGTGACCATGACTTAATGCTTCAGGAATTGCACCAATGCAGTCACACCACTGAAGCAGCTACGGCTGGAACCTGTTCAACCAGTCGGTTGGTTTCTTTCACTTTTGCTAGGGAAAAGGCAAAGCGCTAGGAGAGGGGAGAAGAGCGCCTGCTGCAAACAGGGGCACCCAACGAGCTAAATCAACCAAAAGCTGTAGAACGGCATTTTTGAGTATCTTATGGTGTTTAAAGTCTGTTTAAAGCGATGTTTTCATAAGCTAGAAGAAATCCATTTGTTCGGATCCTCTGGCTGAAATTTAATTGCCCGAAAATGTAAGGGAACAAAATCTTGCTTGGAGAAAATGCAAGCTCAAATGAACTCCCACGAGCTTTCTAGGGAACTATTTTCTTTCCGAAAATGCAAGCTGACGTTTTTGACTGCCAAAAACAGCAATTACGACCTTTCCGAAAATCTCAGGGGCTATGATTTCCCAATTGCGAATCTTTTAGGCCACGTTTTAGTTACGATAATCCGAGTGCACTCTTTAATCGACGCCGAAAGCCCAAGGTGAATTAGTCTCCACCGAACAGATATCTACCGAAACTTGTCGTTGGGTGTCTCCGTGCAAAGCTATGGTTTGTTTCGCATTTTACGTCCTGTTTTGGGAATTAAAGTCAGAATATGCCAATCACGGATAGAGTCCGGTGTTCTGATTGGTCAAAACCAATACCACAACATCCTGAATAACTTAATCGGTTGTTATCAATTGATCGTGAAAACAGCCGATGAATAATGGTTTGAAAAAATAGAACAGCACTTTTAAGTTAAAGCAAGACATGTTTCGATATACTTATGCCATCTTCAGTTGCAATGTTCGTTACAATTTGAATTTCAACTGTATATAGAGTTTCATATTACAAGGATTAACTATTGTTTGAATAATAATGAAAACATGTATAAAACATGAGGTATTCGACCCCAAAACTTAATAAATTGAAAGGGTTAATCCAACATGTTGTAACTGTTGGTTTAAAACAGACTTCTCCCATTTGATATGTAAAGCTTTTTTAATTTTAACTTGAAACTTAGAGTGGATCAGGGTGCTATCGACAAGAATTTTTTCCAGTCCTGCTTGTTCTTCGTCGTTCATTTTTTAAGAAAGGTAGATAAAAACTTTGAATCGTACGTTGTCTATTGTTTTTCCTTACCGATTTCAACACGGATTGGCGCACTTTTAATTTGTATTATTACAGTAGCGAGTCATTTGGCAGATGTCTCAAATTTACATATTATTAGGGTGCGTAATAGCTTTGCTGCAAGCGATTCCTTTTCCCTCCCTCCCGTCGCGCTCCACTTCCTTTTCTCTCCCTCCCTAACGTCGCGCTCCACTTCCTTTTCTCTCTGCTGTCTTCCCCCGTTCCGCGCGCGCCCGCTTACTATTTTCATACGGACTTCTAGTTCCTAAGGCCTCTATGATGCTAAACCGAATACGCATCTGTTACTGCTGCCCTTTTCAGGGACACCCAAGTTTCGGTAGATATCTGTTCGGTGGAGGGTAATTCCCCTTGTGCTTTCGGCGTCGATTAAAGAGTGCACTACGGGATTTTCGTAGCTAAAATGTGGCCTAAAAGATTGGCAATTGGGAAATCATAGCCGACCTGAGGTTTTCGAAAAGGTCGTAATTGCTGTTTTTGGCAGTCAAAAACGTCAGCTAGCATTTTCGGAAAGAAAATAGTTCCCTAGAAAATTCATTTCAGCTTGCATTTTCTCAAAGGAAGATTTTGTTCTCTAACATTTTCGGGCAATTAAAATTTCAGCTAGAGAATCCGAACAGATGAACGTCTTCTAGCTCATGAAAACATCACTTTAAACAGACTTTAAACATCATAAGGTACTTAAAAATGCCTTTCTACAGCTTTTGGTTGATTTGGCTCGTTGGGTGCCCCTGCCTTTTGCAACATGCCCCTAAACCGACAAAAGTTTACAGAAATACGCTGCTTTTTTGTCGGAAGAAGTAAGTTTAACTTCGATTTGCGAGAGTATGTAGTTTGTTCCAGGCTCCCAGGTATTTGGTTTCGCTCCCCCAAATATCTCCCCTTTGCCTGTCACGGTATGTATAATCAGGTATCGATTTTGACGAAAGAAGCGAGTTATTATATTATGAAGTGTTGACATAACAAAAAGTTGAACGGTTGACCTTATAACTGGGATAATCCTCCCTGTCAATTAGGTTGATCATTATCCTTGCGAGAAGGTAAAGTTTAACGCTCCCCTAGACAAACACATGACGCCATGTCAGATGTTTTGCTTTCTGATCTCGTTTCAATGATCATCTTCCTTCCATGTAAACTAAAACTGACCCTTAATTTTTTTCTCTCTCCCCCTAACAGGTTTATGAAATTAAAGCAGACTTCCCGTGTAAGACAACGCAAATTCACTGGATTGGATCACCAGAAAGGAGATACAAATGCATGGAGTGTCCTGATTGTCCCGCGGGATCGCAACCTTCTGTCCCGTGCGGCAGCTCAGTTGCTTTCGAGACGCCCATCCATTGCGTCCCTTGTAAACTTGGCAAGACGTATTCGGACAAATATGGCAAGGCGCAATGCAAAGCATGTACTGTATGTTCTAAAGGAAAATTGACAAAAAAGAACTGTACTTTATTCTCTAACACTAAGTGCGATGATAAATGCGCTGGTGGTTTTTACCCTGCGCCATTCATCTTCGACTGTTTTCCTTGTGCGAAATGCTGCGGAGACGGAAAGGACGAATTGGCACAGGAATGTGCGAGTTATGAGAAGAAGTGTAAAGTACGCTCAACGCCATGCACAAATGTGCCCGCCACAAAGGCTTCTGATGTTATGACGCACACCCCGAGAAGACTGCCACCCACAAAACCCTCAAAGACCTCCACTGCGACGCAAGGAAAGAAACTTTCACCTACGACAACTCAGACGACCTCCTCCGCCAGGCATACAACTCAACCAGGGAGGCTGAAAAATGAGTTAAGAACGCTGTTGAGAACACACTCCACCAAGCCACCGTCGACGTCCTCGGCAGTGCCGTCCACTTTGTCAACGAACAACCCCAAAGCGGCAGAAGGCATGGTGATAGTGTCTGGAGAAAAGAAAGGAGAAATCAATCCCCTCGTTATTTTGATAGCAGTGTTGGCATCAATTACAATGCTGGCAATCTTGGGTCTCATTGTTTATACAGCGTGCGCACGAAGCCGTCTTCGTGGAAATGATGTTGCTTCAGTTGAACGGCCGACGGAACACGATGACCTTGCTGCACTTCCTTCGCAAGTGCAATCAATGAATCCAAGTGAGTAGTTATAGGTCTAAGAGCACTAACTAAAAAAACGATCGAAACAGTTTTACACGGACGGGACCAACTTACTACAATCAAAAGGCTCCTAGGAGCCAATGCTCGTGTGTCTTGTCGTTTTCCGACATAAAACCGTAATAAAAAAGAACTGAGGGTCATCCAATATGTGGTGTTTTGAGTAACCCTTCTACCACTTAACAAGGTGGGTTTTCTTCGGGTAGACTTGTCTTATGTGAAGATTTTCCCTGTTAATTCCGCTAGCCCTACTAGCGAGCATCATGTTTCACCGATGCAACGGTGTGCTTGTTTAAAAGCGCATGTAATGAGAAAAAGGGAAAAAAATAGGACACACCCGAAGGTAGCAAAGGCCAGTCGAGGCGGGTGGGTCAAAAGGATGTTCAAAAACGTAAAAGGAAAATAACACAAATTAATTAAACACAAATTAATTAAAAATAGTTCAAGTACAGATTACAAATGGATCTTTTGACTAAGAACAAGAAAATAACATAATTTACAATAACACGGGCTAAAATCTAAAGGTGCTATTTTGGTTCCATAAATCCAGCAGATATTTAAGCAACGATC
The DNA here is from genome assembly GCA_016490735.1 of Pachyseris speciosa. Taxonomy (NCBI): domain Eukaryota; kingdom Metazoa; phylum Cnidaria; class Anthozoa; order Scleractinia; family Pachyseridae; genus Pachyseris; species Pachyseris speciosa. Next base: position 915,034 of record JAEMWC010000164.1, on the reverse strand, counting down.
AATTAATACGGACTGTATCAAAACAATGTGAAGATAACTCTTCTTGTTTTAATACTCAAGGCTGCAGTACTATGTAGAGAAAGACGTTTAATCGATGGATCGGGATTTGATGCTTCAAAACAATTTCGAAGAATCAAGTTTATTGATGCCATACTCGGTACAGCTTTGGCGATAAGCACACCGTAGTCGTCTTAAGAACATAACGCCTCCTCAAATTGCTTTAAGTATTGACGCTCCATCACTCCTTCGTTAGTGCATATGTAACAACCAAATATTCCGACCATGAAACTGTACAACCTTGGAAAAGCGGCCAAATGAAAAACACAAATTGATCAAGATAATACAAAAGACTAACGAAGAAGAGGAGGGACTTGCTTTTGACAACTTGCTTTTGTCTGGGAAAGTTTCAATAAGAAAGGGCTATTTGTTTGGAAAAGCGCTGCTACACTTAAATTTGACCTTACAAAGACTAAATGATGGGTAAAATGTAACACAAGTGACACTCTTCCCTTTTTTGGAGCTTGCAGTAACGTTCTCAAACTCAATAATTCATTACGTTAACTAACAATCACCGGGTGTATACCACATGAATTACACGTGTTTGGATACCCAATGAAAAACAGTATATACCATTCTCCAGTGAGAGTGGTATATACCACTAAAATATGGAAATTTTACTTCTAATAACCATTAGCTATACAGCGGTGATAGTTCATAGTTCGGTGATAGTTAGAGTTTTACATCATGATTTGCAAACTTCGCCAACTAATAATTAAGATATACGGCATCCATTTACGATATTTCACAACTTACGGTACAAATCATGATCTCTGTAAAGACCTCGGTCCAGGATATCTAAAATCCGAATACTTTCGTCTCTCTTTCCAACTGTCATTGTCTAAAAATGTTCAAAGACAATCTGTTTTTGTACTTTGTAGAAGCAGGAACGGCCTTATAAGCTGTAAACTGGTCCTCAGATAAAGTTTTATGCGGACGAAAGCGACTCACTCCGTCCTGGGATCCTTGTTCTGTCCTCGTGTACCGGTACCAACAATACACAACAGCTAACCAATGACTCCTAAACAAAGAAAGAACAATGGTTATTCTCTTGTGTATCGGTACACCAGGACAACACCTTGATCTCCGTCATCATGTATCAACTACAGTGAATGACTGCTGATGCGAAACAAACAACTCCCAAATGTATGCAGGCAAAGAGTTGTGAAAAATGCGAAAGAATGTATTCGCTGTTGCTCGCTTAAACAATCGGTGCTGATTATAGAGAGACAATATTTGCTATATCTCATTGTATTTTTATGCGTGATTGAGAAGTCATATCAAAAACTCGTGCTTCGTGTTTCATCAGGGGCTCCAAACACCTTGACACAATTTGTTTCTCGGTGTTTGGAGCCACTGATAAAACACTCGCACTCGTTTTTGATGTACTACTTTCCTAACAAAGAAATCAAAACTACATACCCGCAAGTGGTTTATAATTCATTTTTCCGAGTTCAGTGGCTCATAGCTACTTTGATTAGATTTCTGAATGTGCGTGAACCAGTCTTTACTGAAAAATGTACTCCTGAAATTTGTAATACAAGAAATTTTGAAAAGTGGTATACCAAACATACCCATATTCCATCTGAAAGATACTGTATACCAGATTTAGAAAACCACGGCCGACCCTATTTACGAGACGTTTGATTTATTACTCACTGAAATGCTCTCTTATTCAGCTTACACGAGCCTTGAGCAACTGGAGAACGAAAACCAGGGACTTTTTGATTGGATGTGTTTAAAGCTTGACAATGGAAGATGGCGGATCAGACGTGACTACGAGCGCTTAGCAGCCAAGTACCAGGAAATTTCACTAGAAGAACGTAATGCCTTACATGATGAGCTGCAAAGCAAAGGAAGCCCTTCGAAAAGTTTAATGAGCTTGCTCCGGGCAAGATACCCAGACCTTCCTCTAAGTCAGTTTGTTGAGTCACTGAAAGAGATCAGACGGAATGACATCGCACAGAAACTAATGCCTTATGTAAGACAAAACAGCGGCAACTCTCTTGCTCATTAGACTGTGAGCTACATGCGGGTTAGATGAAACATTAGATTGTAAAAGGCAGATAGAAATCGGCTTAAGTTGAAAACAAGAAAGTTTGTTACCTCGCTCGTTTGAGTTTGAGCAGAAAAATGCATGCGGTCAAAGTGCACAAAAGACAAAAGACTGGAAATACCCACAATTCACCAGGAACTGATGATTAGCAAAATGGTGTACTTGATTACTCTTCATTCGCTTGAGATAAGAGAAAACGAGTAGGCTTGTTCCACTTCTAATCATAATCGTGATAACAGCTTCTCGTTTTACGCCCTCAGTTGGGAAAAGGCTAGGTCTTAACGAGATTATTTACCGTTCACCGCATTTCAAATTCGCTTGTTTTTAATTTGCAATCAAAAGTACTCCAGCAACATCTGGACATCGACCAAAATTATGGAAAGCTTGGCGTCCATTAAAGAAATGTTAGCTCAGTGTGGATCAACTGAATTTATCCCTGTACGTGAATTACTGAATAATTCCTCTTAATTTTTTAATGACGATGAGGTCTACTGAACCTAAAGAATCACCCCTTTAATTCTTATCAGAACTTCGCTTGTAGAAAAATAGACAAGCAGGGATGCTAACTAATGTACGAAAAAAGCAAAGGAAACACATGAAGCGATGACTGGGAGAAGTGTCGTCTCGCCCTTTTGCTTTGTTTCCTTATCTCGAATATGAATCAGTCAGTCAGCCAGTCGGTTAGTCACTCAAGCAGTCCGTAGGCGGTCGGTCTGTACGTCTGTTCGTTCGTCCGACCAGTCAGTCCGTCAATCAGTCAGTCAGTCCGTCCGTCGGTCGGTCGGTCTATCAAATAATTAGTCAGAAGTTTGTCTATTTACGTAATGCTTGGGAAAGACGCTGTACATATTTCACTGGGATCAAGTTGAATTTGATTAAATATGACATTTATTTAAAAGGAACATAATCCTTCGTATTAAAACGTTTCAGTGTGGTGCTTCGTTTCAAAAGAAAATTGTCATTTTTCTTACACGTGGAATGCAATTTAAAAAAATACTGAGCGAATTCCGTTTGACTTTGGAACTCAATGCAACGAAGCATAAACACATTGTTTTTGGTTTCTCATTGATACATTTCAGTGAAGAGTGTAAATGCCCGGGAGCTAGATATATACTTTAGAGGTTGGCTGGAATCCAACCTTGGTGCGTTGACAAAAAAGAGGATATTTTGACGATTAATGAAAAGAAATAAATATTGTACTTTTTGCTAGAAACTGGGATAAAATTGCGTGTTATTTCTAGGAAATCAATAAAAAGAACTCAAACGGATAGAAATGAACATTGTGTATTGCGGACTATATATCTTTTCACAGTCAGTTTAACTGTACTGAATTTGATTCGTTAGCTTTGCTTAAAGAAGTTGAATAAAAAAAAAAAGATCCCTACGATAGTTTGCGTCAAGTTTTTAAAAGCAGATAGGGGTTACAGTTAAAAATGTTATTTAATAGTGCTTGGCTTGGAATATTTTGCTGCATACGTTTCAGTGGTACATGTATAGTTGCGACTCCTTCAAATTGTACATGTATCTTGTTCCATTCATCGATAGATTGAAAACTCGGAATTGGGGCATTTATACCAAAAAAAAAAAAAAAACGAAAGAAAGAAAAAGAAAACGAGAAAGAACGCGCGCGCGCCTTGAGTCTGTAACATAATTGAGGAAAGAGTTATTTCTAAAACAGGAAAATTAACTCGAACGAGAACGTACAGAGGCCTAGGAGTCCGTATTCCTCTAAGTACGAAACCCTTAGCGCTTTCAAAACCATTTCAGTGGTTCATAGTGAACTTGAACATGGTGCATAGAAATGTGGATATCTTCCATTTTCTTCAAAGAAATAACAAATGCAAGTTCATCGTATGAACGAGGCTATATCCTCACCAAGGATGTGAAACCAGATTACTAACAGTAAATTACTTCATGTAAATACTTCATTCCAGAAGCTCAGCCCTGATTAACAAAATACAATGTTAGGAAAGTGTACATTGTCTCGGTCGTAAAATCGGTTCTGCTTCTTAATTTTTGGTTTTGTTTCTGCTTTCCCTGCATCTCTTAGCTAGCGAGGCCTTATCGTCCGTTTCTCGTGTCAAGACCCCACCGGCTAAAAGGTGCGGAGACTCTGGGGACGAGAATGAAATTTACCCACCCCATGTTTGTGAGCCCCCACACCAAACCCAAACCGCTGGTTACTAAATGACGGGGGTGAATAGGGGTCAGCAAATCCGTCGATCCGTGCTAATTTTTGGGAAAATCCGCCAATCCGAAGATATTTTTTACCAAAATCCGAATCCGCAGGTATTTGTTTTTTCATGCAGTTCTGTTATAGACTTTAGGACCTTAAAACATTCAGACTTTTTTTGTAAACGTTGTCACGAAATTAGCCTACTGTTTATCCGCATTTGGCTCCCAAATCGAGTAGTCGTTCCTATTAACAACAAAGTCAGTGGACCATCTATCGAGTTCTGAAAAAGCAGTTTCTGTCTCCTCATCGTTAGAGCTGTTGTCGTATTTAACCACTTTATCGTCACTATGATAAGTGTCTCTGTCACTATCGGGCATGTCCTCTAAACTTTCGGGCTCACTTGCCATCCTTGCAACCACTCCGGACATAACCACTCTCTCTGTTGAAATAAGATTTTCAATACCAACCCCCCCCCCCCCCCCCCCTTCCCGTCCAATCACTTTTATCAGAAACCCTATGGTTTCCATACATTTTCTAGACTATCGAACCACCTTTAAGCCCCAGAGTAGCAAGTCAAACGAGACTTGACAGCCGCAGAAACCATTCCTTGGGGTCCGTTGAATGAAATTTCCGAGGAGCCTAATTCTAAGCAACGCACTAAACGCTCAAACTCAGAAAGGACGTCCTTGCATTGAACTTGAACCACTTTCGTCTGCTGCCTGCGCCAATGGTCTTAATGGGACACTTTGGCCTTTCTCGTGTACTGAGAAGGCGTCATACAAATATCCCGAAGCCTTTAGAACTATCACTTTCGCGGTTTCACAGAGGGGTGTCACAATTTTCACTGAATTTGACTAAGCGTCGCAAACATTATAAACGACATTGTCAAATTCTAAACAAAACCCACTGACCGTTTAAACTTGCATTCGGCTACTGGTCCATCTTGAAAACCTAAACTTGTCGATGTTGTTGTGGCGTAACCCGCATGACTGCTCCTTCGATTGTTTGATGATCTAACTCCTCGTTCTAAGGCCAGAGAGAAGACTAAATTGAAACAGACGGATAAGTTAAGTTCAACGATCCGTACTTCAAAACAAACAAAATCCATAATCCACGCTAAAATATCGAAGAATTCCGTGATCCGTTGAGCCTTCGAAATCCGCCAATCCGCAAAATGTATCCTCAAAATGCGAAATCCGAGTAGTTTTTTTTTTTTGCCAAATCCGATGATCCGCGAGCCTATTCACCCCCCTCCTAAATGTGGTTTTCGTGGATGTTATATATACAGTGCCGTCCAGAGGATTGGACTCTTACGTTACTTCGCAGAAACTCATTCCCAGGGTCTGTCCTCTTGCAGTTGTCAAACATTGGTTGCCCATTTAGCCACCGAACCTTGTTTTTGCAAACATGATAGTGGACGAAAATGCTCGATCGTTCCTAGCCGGGTGTTCAATGCTATTAATTTCGCGTCACGAACAAATGTTTGATCGTTAAGACACCCCTACCGGGCGACAAAAAATGCACACCCGCTCGAAAGCAACCAATTGACAACACATGTACATAACATTACTTCAGCAATAATACCATTATTTCAACAATAATACGCAAAATTGTGGAATTACTGTTTACTCTTTGGGCAAACATTGTTTGTCCAGTCAGCCCCCAGAAGCCGTGTATATTTATAGAACACGAGATGTTCGACGTGGATAATGTTTCATCGTTTATCCGGGGACTGGGACGGAATGACATAATGGCTCTGTTTTTAGGCTCAATGTCGTATGATGAAAATGGCGAGACAGAGAAAAGGTTCAATTACATTACAATGCAGTAGCAAAAGAAAACGATTGACATTTTTGTTGTTGTTTGAAATCACGAACAAAATTGAACTTCTTGCGCAGATGCCCCGAAAGGTGTTCCAGAAAAAGCCCTTTTGCATGTGTCACGCGCACTCACTCAGACCACGTGCTGTTCTCCTGTTTTCCTCTTATTGCAGTCACACCTAAGATAATTATTTTTACGAGGTTTCGACTTGTGTGACAACTTTATTTGGCTCTTCTAAGGTTGTTCCTTTTACGACCCCAAGCTTCTTTTCAATCTTTACAGAGAGCGAAGCCGCTTAGGAATGGTATAAAGCCACAGTCATTGTATTCCGGGATAAGACTGTGATCCCCCTAATCAGCACGAAGCAAAGAAGAATCGAAAACAAATGGGGTGCATTTTAGACTACAGGAAATTCTTGTATTTTCTAAGCCAACAACTTTCGAATGAAAATTTGGACTCCATGAAGTTTTTGTTGCGAGACTTGTTGACAACGAGAGAAATTGAAGGCGTCGGCAAACCTACAGAGTTATTTGTTTTACTCGAACAACGAGGGGAGCTTGGTAGCGACAACTTCCGTTTGCTGCAGGATCTACTCAAAGCGATCAGTCGACAGGATCTGGTAAGAAAATTGAATGAATTTGAAAGAGAGCAGCTTGCTAAACGTCTCGGAAATTATGACACCGCGACAGAAGATTCTAGATCTTTGAGCATTCCGGGGCATGCGGAGCGTGATTGCGTTACTGAAGGCACGGAAAAAGAAGAAGTGATTAAAGCGGGTGAGTAATCAAGTATTTTTTTTATTGTACAGTAAAAGAAATCTAGAAATGCTCTCGTAAAATTATTTCTACAATGTTATGCCTTAGCAATAATACGCAACGAACGAGTTCTTGCCTGCTTCATAAGAATCATGTGATTATCACCCACATAAGTTTTCGTAACTTACTGAATGGGTCGTGTACACGGGACCATCATGCAGAACTATTATTACTTCACGATGACATAATTGATTTCCACATTTTAACTACTTTACCGTCAGACCTTCGATGTGCCTTTCCATGGACACTAGAATCTAGAGCCATACGGAAGCATGTACAGGATTGCGATACAGATGGCAGGGAAATGGAAGAAAAAGCGATTAAAGCGGTTGATGAGAATAATTCCGGTGAGAAATTATTTCTTTATTGCGTGAACTAAAGTCGCGTGTTACGAGCAGATGCGTGCCGTAGCGAACTCTAACTTTAATCTTGTTTAATTCTCTCGTAAAGCTATATTTCTTGAGTTCTATGGCTTAGCAATGATGCGAAACGAAAAACCAGTTGTTACTCATGGTCCTCAAGTGATGACGTCACAAAAACTAAATTGGGGAACATGACAATAAAACGCATTGTTGGACTATATCATTTAACTTGCAAAATATACATCTTCAGAAGTGAACGTTAGGAATAGAAGTAACAAACTAAATTTTAGATAAGTAACTAGTTAACAATAAAAATAAGTCGTTACTTCTATTCCTATCGGTCACTTCTGAATATGTATGTCGAAACACACGAAAGGTCAAAATAAATGATATAGTTTTTTTAATTTTAGCGGTCTTAATGTCCATTCGTGCCAGGTTAATGCTTAGGATGTAGCTCACTCAAGTCGATCATAGTTAATTTTACTGTAAAAGTTCTATTAAGCCCCCCGTGAATCCCCCCCCCCCTTCTCTGATAAGCCCCCCGTTTGGAAGTCGGTTTTTGTAATTAGCCCCCTTTTTGGGACATGACATTTTACCACTTCCAGTGTGCCCCAGTTGGTTTGTTTGTAAACAAATATACACTCAAACATATAATACTATCTGCTGCTCTTCATTAAATAATAAAGTTTCACTGCAGTTGTTTGAGTTTTGTACAAAACTATTTTAAGACGAAAACTACTTTGAAATAAGCCCCCCCTCTCTATTAAGCCCCCTTCTCTAATACGGCCCACCGTTAATGAGGCCTGAAATTAGATAAGTCCCCCCCTGCCCCGAGGGGCTTAATAGAGCTTTTACGGTAAGGAGACATTTCTGTTCAAGAGGGTAAGCGTGACAGGTGATGCGTGACTCGCGTGGTTTGTTAAGTGAGACCGAAAAATTGCTTCATCGAAGTCTGCGGCCCGATTTCAATTTTACAGTATGCCTAATTCAACCCTTGTGTTACATATTAACTACATTAGAATCGTTAAGGCCTTATAAAATCCATTTGGAGTGTTGTGGTTCGGTTATATTGATTCTAAATATAACTGCTTTGTTTTTGTTCTCTGTCCAGACCTGTGTCCTCAACGTGAAGGGAATTTCCCTGGTACACTTTAATCAGATTTTTATCTGGTTGCCGCTTTTTGAAATATTCAAATTAGAGGAAAGGTCAAAACAAACGTTCTCAAATAAATTCTTCTGAGCTGAGATGTAGGCACGACGATGAAACAAAAACAAAAACAAAAACAAAACAAAATACGAAAGAAAAGGGCATCACCAGATTACTAGAATTAATCATGCTGTTATCATACATATAAACTTAGAACGCTTTAATATAATCATGCAGGTCTTGAACAATAGTTCTTGATTATTCCCATCAGAACTGTCACAAACTGCCAATCGATGGAGTCTAGATTCTAGAGCTTTAAACAGTCAGGATCATCTTCAAAGAAGGGATGCCACGGAAAAAGATAAAGAAAACGCGATTGAAAGCTCCATGAGCAGTGAGTTCAGTGATCTCAGTGTGCGAAGTGAAGATGATGCCGGTGGGTAATTATTTGTTAATGGTCGTGTGATAATTATTCACCAAAATGGAGGTGAATAGTACTTTGCTAATCACCTCCGAGTTAACCAATCAGAGCGCGCGAAAAGCACTATTCACTTGCGTGGTATGTACTATTTAATTTCAGTTATTATTGAACACACTGTGACAGTGTCCAAATATGGTCATGACGCTCTCAACATTCGTCGTGCGCGTTCAACAGATATCCTGAGATATAAGTAATTTTGTGTGTCGCGGAGAAAACTGGCGGATTTTCCAACTTTTTTGCAATAAACACAGAAAACTGTGCTTTGTCATTAATGTGTTGAATAATAAAACAATTATCCTGCTCAATCTTGCGGAATATCGCCTAATTTTATCCAACTCGGCCTACGGCCTCGTCGGCTAAGTATCAGGCAATATTCCGCGCGATTTTGCAAGATAATTGTTAAATACAATGGTCGGTGCAATCCTCAGGTTTTGATTGGTTTAGAGGAGTCTGCGATTAAAGCATAGGCGCACTAATGAGGTCATGAGCCGACGAAAGTTTGTCAGTGCGTGCGTACTCTGATAACGCACGGAGGACGTGAAAACGCGGTTTGAACATCAGTCACTTTACTCGCCTGCGCACTTCTTTGTTCTTATCACGTTTTGACGTCATCCGGTCCGCGCGTTTTCAGAGTTCACGCACAATCTAAACGCTCAAATTGAACATGTTCTTCCAACACGATGAACATATTATTAAAATATTTACCCATTCAGGTGACATAACCCTTGAGCAACTGGAGCACAAGCACCAGGAAGTGTTTGATTGGATGTGTCTCCAGCTTGATAATGGTAGATGGTGGTCCAGATGTAGACGAGACTACGAACGGCTTGCTGCTAAGTACAAGAACTGGATTACAGAGGAACAACGTTTGGCCTTACACGATGAGCTCCAAAACAAAAGAAGTCCTTCCAAACTTTTAATGAGCATGCTCCAGACAAAATACCGCTTCCTTCCTCTGTGCCAACTTGTTAAGACATTGAAAGAAATTGGACGGAAAGACATCGCTCAGAAGCTAATGCCGTATGTGATGCACAACACCAGTAACTCACTTGCTCATTAAATCGTGAGCATCATTTTTCCAAGACAAAGGAGTGGAAGAGAATATTAAAGGAACAAAAAACGCTAAATTGTTGGAAATAATTACTAGGTTCCAAATTTCGTTTTGAAACGTGGAAATAACATTTAGTGAACAAATTAATGGATATTATTATCGCCTATTTTCGATTTCAAATTTCCCGGGCGCGCCATTTTGTATTTGATGACGTGTAATGGTTGCAGCTATTGTCAGGAAGCAAATGAAGCAGAAAATCCTTTGTGTTAAACAATAAGGCAACCACTACACGTCATCAAATCCAAAATGGCCGCGCCTGGGAAATTTAAAAGCGAAAATAGGCGATGATGATATCCATTTTTTTGTACACTTAAATGTTGTATCCGCATTTTAAAACAAAATTTGAAATGTAAGAATTATCGCCTACAATTTAGCGTCAATTTGTTGTAAGAGTGGAAGTTCCCTTTAAGACAGCAAATGACAGCACATGCGACATAATCAACTAAAGCCACCTGAGTGTCTCAAACGCGGAAAGGATTCAATTAACTGAAACCATGAAATGAGACATTCAACACTAATCCCTTAAGAGACATTTCTGTTTCCTGTAACTGATTATTGTTTGTTTGGTATTGTTACATTCCAATCAGTCGTTTGAATGAGTGCAGCATAAAAGTGGACAATAGTTTCTTTCCCGAAGGAAGATAGTGTAAGTGTTGTAATTCAATTTATCCTTGGTTCAATTTTTACTTTCTTTTGTTCTTGTGTGTGGTAATGTATGATAATAAATACGAAACAAAGGGAAATAAAAATGGAACCACAACATGACCACCTATCTTAATCAGTGATGTAACGAAGGAAGCATATTGAAGTACTACCGAACGAACCGAAACAACAACTTAATCACCTCTAAATACACCTTTTTCTTTGGCCGTCGTAGCTTAACAAGAAATAACACACAAACTGCGGTGATAAGCATGACAATAAGACGAAACATACGAAACGCCAGTTTAAATGATATAGTTTTATTTTTGTTTTCCAACAATGCGTTTTATTATCATGTTTATCACCACAGTTTGTGTGTTATTTCTTGTTAATCACCTCTATCGCGACTCTGTGCTTTGGAAAAAAAATGTTTTACAAGGGTTTCGCCGTTTTTGGAGGTGTTCGAGGTGGTTGGTAACGTATTCAGTTTTATCGGGATAGGAAGTTCTCACAAATGACTTTTTGACAACTCTGTGATAAATTAAAGATTGTTCTTAGCGGCCAAGATTTGTTATCACTTTGGGAGTTTAAGGTTGTGAGATCTAGAATAGACCAGGAGTGAAAATAGAGAAATAAATGGTTCTACTGTGGGATGAAATATGCTTTTTTCATAGTTTAACGTACTAAGAGGGATAAGCACAGTCTCTTAGATTAGAAAAAAAAAATATATATATATATATACCGCGTTGCTGTACTTCATTTGCTTTGTTCGGTTTCTTCTTCTTCTTCTTCTTCTTCTTCTTCTTCTTCTTCTTCTTCTTCTTCTTCTTCTTCTTCTTCTTCTTCTCCTCCTCCTCCTCCTCCTCCTCCTCCTCCTCCTTCGTCGTCTTGTGCTTCTTATGATTTGCTTTAGTCTTCAGGTCTGGTATAGTCTTATTCTCTGTGAATTCATTTTATAATTAATTGAACAATGGAGTATTTTTATACGAAGTAGTATTTTTTATATCACGGTAATTTGAACGTTCGATCGGCATTTGACTATCAAAACAAAGATCGAAAGGGGCCAATCTCTTTTATCTTCCACAAAACGTCACGAATTAACAGATAAAGGCGATGAAGTGCTAACGTCGATGACTCTCACTTGACTCTGGTGATGACTTTCGCCAGAGTTGTACATAAACGTTCGTTAAGAGTAAACTAAAGCACAGGACGTCAACCGTAAGTTAGGCGTTTTCTGTTTATACTCATCTTGGCGGCTCTACCAGATTTGTATTACTGAGTATTGTTACTCTTCTAATAGAGACGATTTATTTGAAAAATTTTGCGCAACCCATGCCCAAAAATGAGAAATGTCCGCTTCCGGTTGCAGTACGTCGCTCAAAAACGCCTTTGCTTAAAGCTCCCCAGTAACGACAACAGTCCTGAGGTCCTGGACTACTCTCACGCGGATGATCCTATTTAGACATGCGCAATCTAAGGTACTAGTTTGGAGACCCTTCTGTTAAGGTATCGAAGCTCATCTCTCTCGTTCAGAAGTTCATCATATAAAGAATTAGTATATGTTTTTAGCCTACGCAGTGTGTCTAAGATATTGCTTGGGTCCAATTCAACCTTAATTTCGTTGTCATATTCGTCGAGCTCGTAGAATTGAGCATTGACGCTTCTCCAGCTGCCAGTGAGACGTGACCTTCTCAAGTTCTCGGTCTGGGACAAGAACTTGTTTAAGCCAGGTGAGTTATACCGGGCAGCGGTTAAAGCATTTTTAGTGGGTGAATATCGAGTCTTCAGTGCCACTGTTTCAGCCTGATCTGCCATTGCACTTGATTCCGTGGAATCATTGTCATTTTCTCCTTGTTCAAAGCATGGTTCTTCTTCGTAATCATCTTCGTCGTAATGTAGGTTGATTTGACTCTCTCTAAGCTGGTCTCTTGTGTCTTCCAGCTCTGCATAAAGGACTTCTTTCTCCAACTGCAGTTTAGCAACTTCATTCTCTGAAACCTCGCGTCTCCGTTTCTCATCTTGAAGCTGTTTTTCCAGAAAAGCCACCTTGTCTTCCAGCGATTCCAACTGTTTACCATCTTCACATCGTTTGTTTAGCGAGCTTGATGGCTCATTTCTTTGTTTGAGGCTGTTATCGTTACCAGACCTGCGCGATCCTGTTTCATTGAGCCTTCCTAAGGAAGAGCTGTTCAGGTTTTCAGAGGCATCCAGTTTCTTAGTTATTTTGTGCGACGGAGCATGCAGACGGACAACACTTCCCAGCCTTCGCCAGCCATCTTCGTGTTCCCATTCTAAGTCCTCGTTTCGTGCTAGCAACCACCCAGGGTTTTGAAAGTCGCATGGCACTAAACCACTTATCGCTGCAGTGTCCTCTCCTCCACTCACTTCGTCATCCACCTCCTTCTCCTCCTTTGGTGAGCTTCCAGCAACCTCGTTGCCATCGCTAGGATTTGAATCGTAATCAGCGAGGTCTGAACTGTTGGAATCGCCGAAAACAATGGAGATTCGTCGCATCTCCTCGAGATTTTTCTTTGTGTTTCTATGACGCTTTTCTTCTTCAATGACTCTCAGCTGCAAAGACTGTGTCTCATCAAGCTCGTTTTCTAGCTCTGATAAGATACTGGTGATTTCTGCAAATCAAGTAACATGCAATGATTATCTTTTTTACGGTTGGACTGTTGGAGCCGTGCCAAAAATTATTACTATGGGCCTTGAAGGTGTGAAGGGCTAAGTTCTTCAGAGCACTACAACTGGTTCACTTTAATGATTATCGGAGAGCAAAGTCAATTTCTTCTCAAGTGGAGAGCGGCAAAATTAATGTGGCAAAATCTGAGTTCTGACGTCTGGAGAAGTTTAGCCCTACGTCATCCTATAAAAATTTCAGTCAATCAGTTCTGACATGTTCTGCACTGCTACCTGTCCGTCCTTTGACTCGTCTTTGTACTTAACATTCGTCAGTAGTTGTCGCAAAGCGGTGATGGGTCTACAACCGCGAATTGGTTAGATGCATCCCCGGAAGGGGGGAGGGAGATACTTGGGTAAATCTTTGCTGGGTATGTGCCGCTGGCCTCTAAAAACCGCTACCCCACCCCATCATAGTCTATGCTGTGGCCAAGTATAGACCCCCACCTTAGTCACTTTTGGGCAAATGTAGTTTTCGTGATGCCAACTTAGTCACATTCTGTTTATGCATCTACCTTGTAAAGCCGTTCAAGTAGGTCATCCTAAAATGAATTGTCCCATTTGTTAAACTGAATGAAACATTTTTCTTTTCACCTACGTACAACCATTCTGGTACATTTACCCCCAAAGTCCCGAAGATGTGCGACCCCGATCTAAAAGCTCTATTGAAAATGCAACCCCATTATAGTCAATCCATTCGTGAAAATGCGATCCCATTCAGCGGCACATCCATTAGCATATTACTAGGAAGTGCCTCCCCCCCCCCCCCCCTCCCGTGGGATACATCACGTACAGCACAGGTCCTTACGCTAAGAACACTAGCCCGGCACTTGCCACTACAGCAAATATACCCTACATAAAAAGAATAAAAAGAACTTCTGAACCCCTTGTACGGATCCTACAACGTTACCACATCTGTGTGGCTCAAAGATCCATCACTACTAACCAACGTTAAGTACAAAGACGAACCCAAGGACAGACGGAAAGCAGTTTTAAATATCATTGACAATTGCTGCGACTGCCAGTCCACTTAAAAACTGATTATGTTGCCTACAGGAGTTTGAAAACAATAGAAAATTCCAAACTGTCGGTACTAAAAGTGGTCGCGCTCGCTTACGAGAGGTTCATACTGCATATAGTGATTTGACTGGGAAAATCTTGGTTTTTTGGAAAAGTGGTTGCTAACGGCAGGTGGTCATTTACAAGAGGTGGTCGCAAAGGAGATTGCATTACAATCGGAACAAGATTTAGACAAATCTGAAACATTCTCAAACCTTCCTCATCGTAGACATCATCTTCCAGCAGTTCCCTCGCCAGGAAATCCTGTACTTTCGATTTCAGTAAGGCTTGCAGTAAATGCCTAAAGCCATGTTTTCGTCTCTTTATAATATCAGAGGACACCACTTGGTTCTCTCTCGACGTCTTCCACTTCTCAGCGCCGCGAATCGTTTCCACATCGTCGTTTTCAAGGTAGCGCAGGAGTTTGGCGGGCTCAAGACATTGCTTCAGCTTGGAATAATGCCGATCTACCACTTCACAGTCGCTGAAGTTCATTGTAATGCTGTAAGACAAGAAGATGCGGCGCGTTTTGTGATTAAAAGTGCTGTCATGCGTATGTTATTGAAATGATCGTTCTAAAATCCAAACGTTGTCATTGACACCGCCATCCTGCTCCTGTCTTGTCCACCTCTGTCTCCAGTGACACCCCTCGTTGACGAATTATATAACTAAAGATACCTTTCAGAAAACAAGAGAGTAATATATAATACTATTTCCTTAAAGACTGAAAAGGTTCTATTCAAAGGAGAAATCCAGGATATCCGCAGAGGCTTCTACATTTCAGGCATTTTCGAGTAAAAGAGAACCTAGATGCACATTTCTCAGTGCCAAGGCCTCAGTGAAGGGGCAATATAAAGTCGCCGTTCGTTATGGATCAATCAGCAATCTTTTCGTATATTTTAGGAAAAGCCAATAAAGCAAGGCTGGCTATAGTGCTGGGATCTGCGAAGCTTACCACATTTTTCACGCACGGCCTCAGTTCTTCAGAGAATAGGTGAATTTTTTATTTAGGCGGCGCCTGACAAATGTGGAAATATATTTTACTCAGCCCTAACAGAATCTTTCAGTTTCCTTTTCTTTGAATTTTTCGTTTTTCGCAAAATATCGTGATTCCCCAGTGTCTAGCAGATCAATTATTTGCCGAATCCGAAATAATTGATCTGCTCGCCACCGACAAGTCGCGATATTTTGCTCAACCTCTTTTAATAATTGTTAACTATTTGTCCCTGTTTCAGAGATGACCCCAGGAAGTTTTCAATCGGCCATCAAGTTTAAGCCATATCTGACGTATAGGAAGTGTGCACATGATCGTCAGTGCAGAAATACGTTCATTACACATCGTATATACTTTTAAGAAACCCACGAGACAACATAAACGAAAGAAAGACAGAATTCAGCATAAATGTTACATCTTCTGCATTTACTGCAATGTTTCGTTATTACTGTCTTACGAATCATGAATCAGCTTTAATACAGATTCATTTCACTATCACGCGGTGTATTTTTAATTTTGGCAGTAACCGCAATGGAAAATAAAATCAAAGGAGTTGTAGGCAAGTAATAATACAAGAAAAGTCAACAAAAATTATGTGTTGAGTGCCTGGGTACTGAAAGAGATCGTATACAGCCTGGTACCCGGTGCCTGATTTGGTGCCCGAGTAATAGGTCTCGACTTTGTAGTAGTCACTGACATCGAGCCCAAGTTCTGAGGTTGGTTCTACAAAAAATGATGTGTTCACATCTGCAACCAGCGAGAATCATGCTCGTGCACTGTGCTCAGGCACCACCAAAGGGTGAACAAAGCCAAAAGACTCTTGACTAATTTGTCAAGTCTGCCGGACCGGCCAGCTGGCAGACCATGAAGCTTATCACTAGTTAAAGGAATAGGTCTTCAGATTTCTTCAAAATCTAAAGTGACGCTGAAAATGGAGTGCGCAACTGGCGAAGATCGATTCGAAGGACTGGCATATGACCACTGAGTACACTTTGTGTAAGGCAATGAAGAAGGAAGGTTGTGCCTTTCAAAATTGTATTTTTAAATAGGCACTCCGCTTACCGTGAAAGCAAGCCGCTTTTTAAGATAATCATATAAATAAACTGGCGAGGGTAAACAAAATTTCAGCAACCCGTCCCTTTTCTCGTGTAAAAGTAAATGGTCCATTATTGTATCTGATTCACTGAGGTTAGATAGGAGAAATACAGTGCCGCTATATGATTGCAAAAGAGTATCAGTTTCCCTTATATGACACGAGGATTTCATTCAGAAAAATTACCAAATCACAACCCACCGGAAGGAAAGGAAACCCGCACTCTAACAATATCATTGGCAAAGCGAAGAAAGATGAGTAATTGTCCATGAAAAGAAAACTGTGGTGAACTAACAGTCCACTCATGTTAAACCGTTTAACACGTAAGAAAACTATTTAAAGTGTGTCACATCTTGACTAATTAGTCACCTGGTGAACTTGTTCAGCTTTTACTCAGAACTAAATCTCAGGGTTCTGACTGTAGCCTGTATCAGGCTAATTTGAAAACATTGCGAAGAAGAGAGAGCTAATATTACTTATTACAAGCTAACCCGGTCTTAAGAAATATTTTCGTTCAAATCTTAAACTGACGGGAACACTATGTTCAGGTGTTTCCCTCGAGATTTAAGCAATTTTTGAGTCGGCTTGTCATAGTCTGTGCCTACCTTTGCGGTGTCTTTCTTATCTTACTGATCCTCGTGAGAATGACCATAAAAGAGCTAATACTGTACAAATCAGATTCACTGAACTGAACCAATACGAGATTCCACAACAACGATGACAAACAAATTGCACCGTTTCGAAAATATATACATATATATGCCCCAGTCACGTCAAAGAACAACACACCAAATCTGCACCTACCTTACACAACACCTTTAACAGTAGGATCTTCTTTTGCTCGTTACTGGTGTTACACAACACCTTTAACAGTAGGATCTTCTTTTGCTCGTTACTGGTGTGCGGCAAGCATGTCTGATTTTTATAGGTGCCTTAACTGTCGTTTGACGCGTACGGATAATTTGACGTGCTTTCGCTTGGCAGATTGTTATTCCGGTCGCAAAGTAGAGTAAGTCAAGCGATACACCTGAGCGAATAAGGAATTCGACCATGAGTTTGACGTGATATTTGTTCTTCAGGGACCTTAAGATCCACATTTACGGTTGGACGATTACGGCACACCGCAAACCGCTGCCAGTCAGGTGACTAGTGCTGGCCGTCGCGTTCGCGGCTACTTTTTGACGTTTTTAACGTCAGTATCGAGGTGGTTTACACGTAAGTCATTTACCTCAGCTGTTCCTGGCCAGGGAGCTGGGTGATCCCACGTATGAAGATGACAGGTTTACGAAAACTCTCTTTATCTTTCGTTTCCTGTGTAATAAAGCAACAAAAAGGCAATGAAACACAAAACACGAACACGAAACTGAAAACTGGAAAATTCAACATGACGGCCTCTCCACGTGGTCTAAACTGATCTTGTTTTGACGAACTATTTTGACACGCAGTAAGCATTAACACCACTAAGTTGGTTAAATATCACTTTTCGTCTGATTTATCGCCCAGATTGATACCTTTTTGGTAGCTAACGGACTTAGTACTTGGCATTGCTCCCGCAAAACAAATGTTCTTTAATCGTACATGTGCCAGGTGTGACAACGTTTAACGCTGTTCCCCAGACCTCAAACCGCGTTTGGAGTAAGCTGTAAACGTGGATCTTAAATGAATGTAAACCTCAACCGTCGTCTCGCTTAAAATTCCAAACTATTGATGTTTATAAAAGCAAAAGTGAAACAAACCAGCTGAAAGGTCATTTAATAAGTACGCCAAACGTGGCTGGACTATAGGAGACATAAAAACATGACTGTTGAATTGACGGAAATTAAAAGTTACCGTGAACCTGCCGTGAAAGCAACTACTACTAATGCAATTTAGTTTTTTTTCAGTTTTGACAACTGGTTGAAAAAGCAGCTGAAGAAATTATGTGCCTCAAGGATTTTTACTAGCAAAGTTTTGCCCTCTGTTCTCTAAACAAAGCTCAATCACGCAATTCGAAAGGCTTGTATTCCCCAGTGAATTTTTTCCTTCTGGCGTATGACTTTGAAATTCACTTGGCATGCATACCCTGGTCTGCACATTGAAATGACGGTGAGGGAAAAGTTATATGATCACCTATTGTATTACTAAGCAATAAGAAAATTGAAAAATATGCTATTTTGTGCCTCGGTACATAACGAGCCAGAGGTTCTTAGCAGCCATAATAAAGAGATCTTTACACCATCGCCTCATTTCACATACTCTCAAAAAACTTAAATTTTCAAAATTGCCAGTCACAAATTGTTTGGGGAGTGGGATCGAGATCCTTAATGCAACACTCCCTTCACGGCTAATTAACTTTTACCGCTAACAAAGCTCATTAAGACTGCTGACGTCCTCGGTCCTCTGCCACAGTTGTGTGATGATTTCACTATTCCATCTTCGTTCGACGGAAGTGATTCTTCCAGCTTCCTATGCGCTTTTGTTTCACAGTTACGTAAATCTTTTTGTCACTTCTTTTCGTTTGAAGTGAATTTTAGATATACATCATTCTTGAGTAATTTTCGCTTAATTCTTTTCAATTTATTTTTAATCATTTGCTTCCAAGAACTGTAAGGAGAAACGTTAACACTTGAACGGAATGTGTAAGTGAATAGATAGTCTAACTGTTCATAACTGATGTTAGAACCTTCAGTGAGCCGAACGCGCATAAGGTTACTATTCTAGGGACTGCAACAGCCAAAATTAGCACGGTTAGCGAGTTTGTGCATTCGCTATGATGTTAGTCTGTCGTCCTCTATCGTTGCTGTAAAAATTACGGCACTTGTCTCTACATTTCAGATGGACTCACAAGCTATACTTTCTCTTCTACAGGTAAAACACGCCATATTTAATCTAACCTGACCTGCGACACTAAAAGCCTCATCTACATGATTCAATGCAACCGCTGGAATTTACAATACATCGGAGATACCAAACGACATATTTTAAAAGACCAATTTAATGAACACCGCCGTACCATAGATAGCCCTGACACCAAATCTAAACCTATCACAGTCGCGGAACATTTCCTCTCGTCTCCTAACCACACTGCTAACGACATTTAATTAATCTCCATTGAGAAAATATTTGCTAACAGAGACTCAATCCGTAAGGCCAGGAAAGCTTTTTTAATTTCAAAAGGCAAAACAATTGAATGCGTGTACCTGGACGCCAACCGTCTTCCTACGACATAGGAAAACGGAATTCGAACTTCTATTTTCGTTTTCCGTTTTCCTACGACTTGAAAAAACGGAATTCAAACTTTCATTTTCGTTTTCCGTTTTCCTACGGTATAGGAAAATGAAATTCGAACTTCCATTTTCGTTTTCCGTTTTCCTAACACACTGAGAAACGGAATTCGAACTTCGATTTTGGTTTTTCGTTTTTCGTTTTCTTAAGACATTGAAAAACGGAATTTGAACTTCGATTTTCGTTTTTCGTTTCCATATTTTGTCATTTCTGTATTACACCTAAACCGGAAGAGTGTCGGCCCTTCCTGTGAATGAGCAGAAAAAAATGAAATTTTTATGGAGTTACATTCACGGAATGCAATTGCTTTTTAGGTCCCACTATTAAGTTAAATATGGGTTATCAGCTTTTCTTAAATAATAGTTAAATATAGTTTATGTAGTTTGTACATCTGCGTTTTATTCATTTACTTATTTTATTTGTTTTTTACGGTTGGTGTGATATCTTAACGACTTTACCGACCCAATACATGTAAATGTAAATGTAAAAAAGTTAAAAAATTTCAATAGGCTGTTTAGACCAAGATATAAATTAAATGTAACGTAAATATCGCCTTTTTCTAAATATCTCGAAATCTTTTTCTAAATATCTCGAAAAAGTTTTAAATATCTCAAAAATATCTGCTAAATTTTCATAAATATTACAGCAACAACCCCAAAAAGTAGCCTGTCTTCTAAAATGGCAACACAAATTTCAGCATTTCAGCAAATGTCATTGTACAAAATACAACAAAACTCTAAACGATTTTACATAAAGTCGGCCTTAGACTTATTTCAGTACTTAACAGCCTCCAAGAAGACTAGGGCAGTGCAGTTACAAGCAGAGTTAACGATTATTTACTCGGAGCATTAGCGTTGCCTCTACGCAGTCTAAAAGGGACAATATTGTATGGTTTGTGTGTGAGTTACCATCAGGTTTAGAGGGTACGTCATCTGGGACTGTAATCACTGCACTGCAATCATTCTGTTGAACAGGCAATCGCTAACATAAGACACATGGCATATATTATAAATGGAGAATACTGTTGAATCTGATTACTGCAGGCCTATATGAGGAGATTTGTTTGAATTTCTGTCACTGTAATGCCAATGCCCTAATTAACATTGAACTAAGTAGCTTTCTTTCTCAATTTTCTTAGGAAAAAACATTATTTGAATAATTTTTCCTTATCAAATTCCAAATATAATTTTTTTCTAAATATCATGAGATGTTCTAAATATCCCAAAAACCTCTAAATATCTCAAAAAAAAAAAAAAATACCCGGAAATTTATATCTAGGCCTAAGGCTTTTCATAATAGAATTGGAATATAACCTCATGCTGCGATGTTGATCAGTCGACTGTGCCATCAGCAACGAACGCTATGATGCCATGATAACTGCAAAACCTTTTTACACTTCGCAAACTACAGCCGCTTAGATTCGGGTGACGGTTCTTGATTACCTCGAGAACAGAAGGTCTTCATAGCTGTTATTTAACTTTTCGCAATAAGAAAACGACGCGAAAAAAGACTTCATCAAAGGATATTTTCTAAGGCGGTCATCTTGTTTCTTATCATCCGTGGTTTGTTAGCGACAGAAGGTGCCAACATTCTTCCGGTTCAAGTGAACTAGGATTCATATAAGGATTTATATAAAGGAGGTTGGAATATATGACCGCTAAAGGCGGGAGCATCTAGGGGGTGGTAGGGGGAGGCATGCTCCCTGGGAAATGTTGAAATGTTGGAGTCAACCAGTTGCGTCAAAAGGAAGGAAAATGCAAAAGAGATCGACATTACTTTATCGATGCGCATTAGAGTTTATATTTACAAATATATGTTAAACAGTCAGTTGATGTGACTTTAGCAATTGAGGTCAGCAGGCTGAACAGCCTTGCTTTTTTAAGCAACTTTGTGCTTCATAAAAAAACTGAAGAAACAAGCAACTAACCCCAGCAAGAAGCACACCAAAGCGTATCTTAGCGCCCCCAGTGATGCATGCCGGACTGCAGATCCAAAAAACGCTCAATTTGCGGCTCTGAGCGACATGCTCTATTGTGTTTATTGTTTTACATTACCAGGTCCTGTCTTATCGGAATTTTTCCACCACGTTTCTGTGGTAACCGAAAGTTTTAAGACGTTAATGTCTTAATTTTAGGGGTTCGACCGAAGTCCCCGAACCAACCTTAGATCCGCCCCAGCAAACTACAGAAAGGACAAAAACACGGAAACGAAAAACGAAGTTCAAATTCCGGTTTTCAATGTCTTAAGCAAACGAAAGACGATAAACAAAAATCGAAGTTCGAATTCCGTTTTTCAATGTATTAGGAAAATGGGAAACGAAAATGGAAGTGCGAATTCCGTTTTCCAATGTCGTAGGAAAACGGAAAACGAAAATGGAAGCTCGAATTCCGTTTTACCATGCCGTAGCTATAGGAAAACGGAAAACGTAAATGGAAGTTCGAATTCTGTTTTCCAATGTCGTAGGAAAACGGTTGGCACTAAGATACACGCATCCAATTGATCCTGAAGGACTTAACATCCGCGAAGAAACATAGTAGTTAATTTTTGTTATTTAGTTTATCATTTTTTAGACTTTTATGTCATTTTAATCATTTGTTAGTCATTTTAATTTTACGTGTTTCCGGTATATTACTACATAAACACCCCTTCCAGTGTATCTGAAGAAGGCTGGTTTGGCCAGCCGAAATATAGTACACAAAAGTCAAAACCATTCTACGTTGTATCGGCTCTTGCTTTTAAATTCTTTGTTGATTTTATTACGCCGATCAGATCACCAGTTTGATCCAACGTATACCAGCAGGATAATTTTATATTGTCCACGGTTGCTTTCTTGAACATTTGATATACTATCTTTTTGCTTGCTATGTTTTAATGATCATGACCCACTCCTCCGCTCACGCCACCAAACTAAACATCTACATCTACATGAAGGGGGGGGGGGGTCCTCCAAAGGTGGGATACCCATCACTCCTGAGACTGAAGTTATTGTTATTTCCTCGCAATACCGCCCTGAACCGCAGCTGGACACTCTACCATTTGGGTCTGAAAATGTGTTCAGTTCTAATGCTGCACGTAGTATTGGGGTCACCATAGATGATAAGATTAACTTTGAGAAACAGGTGGCAACCATGTGCAAGTCTTCCTTTCATCATATTAGAAACATTGCTTGCATTAGAAGATTCCTGTCTGAGGAGAGCACAAAGGCTCTTGTCCATGCATATGTCACATGCAGATTGGATAACTACAACTCGCTTCTCTACGGCTTGCCGAAGAATCAACTTGAAAAGCTTCAACGTGTTCAGAACTGTGATCCTCACCTAGTGGTAAATGCAAGACGGCATGACCACATAACACCTGTTCTGAGAGATCTTCATTGGCTACCAGTGGAGCAGCGAATTGTTTTTAAAATTTTACTTTTTACCTGCAAAGCTGTTAGCGGTTTAGCTCCTTCTTACTTGAGTGACTTGGTTAAGATTTATTCCCCTGAACGTAATCTCAGGTCATCTTCTCACAAACTTTTCTCGGTGCCTTTTTCCAAGAAGAAATCATATGGTGATAAGGCTCACGAGCTTAAGCAAAGTAATACTGATAAGTCTCAGGAGCGCAAAGGACACTATTGCCCTGATCCATGACATGGTAGTCGCATAGCTTTCGCCCTTATAATAATAATAATAATAATAATAATAATAATAATAATAATAATAATAATAATAATAATAATATTTCAGAACACGACGTTTCTGCGACGACATGTCACCGTTATCACATGCAATGACATGGTGACATGTCGTCGCCGAAACGTCACGTTTTTATCTCGCTACTAATACTAACACTAACACTAACACTAACACTAACACTAACACTAACACTAACACTAATACTAATACTAATAATAATACTAATACTAATACTAATACTAATACTAATACTAATACTAATACTAATACTAATACTAATACTAATACTAATACTAATACTAATACTAATACTAATACTAATACTAATACTAATACTAATGATCAACAACAACACCATCATGTGGGACATGTCAGTCAATACTGATAGAACTATAACGGCGAACAGACCAGAAATCACCGTTAAAGATTCAGTTAACTCCACCTGCAGACTGATTGAGATGACTATTCCATCAGACAGAAACATCGCACTGAAAGAAATAGAAAAGAAAAGCAAGAACAAAGACCTGGAATTAGAAATACAGAGACTGTGGCAGATGACAACCGAGGTGATCCCTATGGCTGTTGGTGCGCTTGGCACAGTAAAAAAGGGGATGGTAAAAAACATCAAAAGAGTATCAGAGAGAGCTACTGTGACAGAGACTCAAAAGATCAGCATTCTGGGATCTGCACGAATCTTCAAGAAGATACTTAAGGACGGTGCCTCCTATTGCTAGTCCGCATTCGTTCTGCGCACCACGCAACCATCTTATCTTGCGCGTTTACTCGCGCGATTTCCTCAGATTGTTTGTTTTGATGGCTATCGTATTTTTTGTAAGCTCTTGATTCAGCGGATAGTTTTACAGGATTGGCAACAGGCTGTCTACACCAAAAACCCGTAAACGAAAGCGTTATTGTGGTGTGTTTTATGAAATTACGCTGAATGACGCCGGGAAAAGCAATTGAAGTGAAGTGGCAAATAATATAAGACTTAAGCTTAAGCTTAATCAAAACATATCGCTGCTGTATAAACTGATTCAAAGGAATCGCTTAAAAAAGTCATGTGCTACACATGTCGGTTTAATACACAACAAATCCGTTTCGGTTTTATTCTTTTATTTTATTGCTGTTTCAACAATAATAAGAAGAAAGATGTTTTCATCGAACGTAAGATGTAACATAACACGATGTCTTACCTTCGTAACTGATGAAAAGCTTCATCTTAATTGGCCTGAATAACGGACTGCGAAAATCAGAAGCAAGGAATCACGAATGCTGGCTCTCAAACTGCGTAGTTTTTATGCATTTCAAAACTCCTTCCAGAAAGATAATACAACCACAAGAAACAACTGCGAAAGTAATTGACAAAACTACAAAACGTGATCTTACGTACGTGTTTGTCTTCCACTTCACCAGAGCCTAAAAGGACAAGTTATACTGGAAAAAACTTTGAAATTTACACAAATTGCACATCTCAAAACGTCTTCGAATTTGCTCTTAGCATTCAAAGCCATCTTCATTGAAAAAATGTCCTCTAATTCCCGAAGAATCAAGAAAACTTTTTGTTCCAGCATGTGTCGCCATACCGGATATCCCAGCATGCCCATAGAAAAGACATGCAAATATTTCACTTACTAGGGAGGGGGTAGAGCAAGAATTGTCTCAAGCCCCCAAAACAGCGCCTTAAAAGTAGAAAATAACCAATTTAGCTCTAAAAAAACGCTCGGTGACCCCCACTTTTTACCCCACAAAACGAAAGTGGTAAGCCTACTCAACACATAGTGATTTTTTCGTAGTGCGCAAAATATATTTAGCCTGTGTTTTTGCTCAACTAAAAGGGAGCAGTCAGGGCCAAAAATGCCTCCAATGCAATGATTTTGTAATAAATACCACATAAAAAGTAGTTTTTATATCACCAGTTGTTATGTGTTTCAAAGCTTGTGGTTTGTTGTTGCCTTGGTATATGTAAACAGGAATTCTAAGGAAATGTTCAGAGAAATATTTCTTCTTTTCTTTTTAGCGAAAAAAATACTACGTCTCTATTTTTTTCAGCTTTGGACTTAATTATCTCTGAAAAATGCACGGTTACCCCCAATTTTCTTTTCAATTTTCGTTAGCCCTTATCAACATCTATATTTTAGCATAGTAATAATCCGCGAAAAAATATCTTCGTATTAGGAGGCACCGTCCTTAATGTATGAACAAAATGAATGACTTTAAAGAGTGACTGATACCCCTAGTGCATGGTTTGCATCCGGGTGGATTAAAATTTGACTAATAAATAATAATAATAATAATAATAATAATAATAATAATAAATGATATTAAAATAAGATGAAATAAAAAACCTAAGGAATGTAAAAAGAAAAGTGTTGAAATTAAAATAGATAAAAATAAATAGAATATAAATAGATAAGTAGAATAATTAATAATAATAATAATAATCATTAATAATAAACAAATAATAGCATGATTTGTACGTGACATTTGGCATTAATACCATAATGTTGTCCCAATTTTGAAATATCACTAGAGGTATTTATGACAAATATCACTACAAACCATGCTGTTTCGTTTACTTATAATAATATCCTTGGGCTTACGTCAAAGAACCGGCGCAAAAATTTCATATGCACTGATGGGGGCTCAATCTAATCTTAGAAATGAAACAGAGAAGAAACTTAACAACGAAGCTCGCGTAGTTTCTACGGCAGTACCGTTATCAAAACGAAAGTGGTAAGCCTACTCAACACATAGTGATTTTTTCGTAGTGCGCAAAATATATTTAGCCTGTGTTTTTGCTCAACTAAAAGGGAGCAGTCAGGGCCAAAATGCCTCCAATGCAATGATTTTGTAATAAATACCACATAAAAAGTAGTTTTTATATCACCAGTTGTTATGTGTTTCAAACTTAACAACGAAGCTCGCGTAGTTTCTACGGCAGTACCGTTATCAAGGCTTCTTACATGTCTTAAGCCCCGGCTACACGTTATAACATTCCGACAATGGGCTGGTTCAACAACTTGTTTATAATAGAACGAAGATACTGCGAGTGTTGATTGTCTAGTTTTTCTCAGATAAGTTTGGTTTACTGAGATTTTTCCACCCAAATTAAATATCGAACAACCCGGCTCGATGTTGAGGGATAATAAATTCAACGAGCGACACGTACAGGGGATTTAGAAGTTTTGCTTCGAAATAGCTGAAACAGCTCAAAACGTATTTTTCAATTAAAGCAAACGAAGATAAACTTGAGAATTCATAGAACTAACAAACAATACCCAGATATGCAAAGAGCGGAACTCCGGATGGATGAGCAAAAACTGTTTTAAAAACGCGCTTATGGTTAATTACCATGCATTATCGATGCATTGTCAATGCATACGTACGACCGTACGTCAGCCTCTCAATGTATGCCAAGTGAAAAGTCACACTCGAGATAAACCTGTTCTTTTTTAATCATTTTAGCAGGAAATTATTGGAAAAACAAACAAAAAAACTGAAGACAATAAGATAAGAAACTTATGATCTTTTAGCGGTATCGGCATTGTATTTTCTGGGCGGTAGCCGGACGAAAACTGTTACCGAGGCAATGCCGGTAAAAAGAAGAAAACACCTCGTTAAAAGTATGGCCTCTTACAGGAACCTCAAACTAATGCTTAACGCAACTGTGAAACTGGAGAGGCTGCTTTATATTTTCGTAACACACACACAATAATATATATATTTAGCCAAGCCTAAAAGCGGAGCTCCAAAAGCATTCTTTTTCTACTGGCATTTACATATAGTCTGCTTGTCATATCACCCATCTGACCTCACTCAAGCTACAGACCCAAAGCTGTAAAAGATAGTATGAAAAGGTGATCTGAGCCACTGGCACAGTGGATTTGGACCCTCCAGTCCAGATCTGCATGTGGATCAGATTTGGTAATACAATATTGGGCATTTGGTTGATATCACTATCAAGGTAATTAACAATGTAGTATGAGGATTTAAGGTAATGATTCACCAAAGCAAAAGTACTGGAAATCCGTGTTAGCCATCTTAACTTGATTTTCTATTTTGCAAGAAAGGTAAGGACTAGTCTCACATTTCTCCATGTACATTTGAAATTGCACAACATACTTCATCAAACATCAAAAATCCCATTAAACATTAATGCCAAATGTCATTCAAACATCCCACAAGGTTGGTGTGACCAGCTATGAATAAAATTAATTGAAAGACTGCATGCAGGAGAAGGAAGTACATTGATGAGAAAGAGCTTACTTGAAGTTTAATTTTAAGTTTAATAATTTCTTTTCATGCGAATACATCTAAGTTGATACAAAAAAAGTGGGCTATTACTGTATTACAAATTCTAAAACCTAAGAGGTGAAATTTAAACGTGGCCCAAAGCTAACCTAATCAAATGAAATCGAATACTTGTCTCTTACAAGTCACCCCTGCTTTGAGATTGACATTAAAAATAAAGAAGTGAAATTAAAATACAATCCAAAGCTAACCTAATTAAATTACATACTTGTCACTCACAAGCTACATCTGATTTAAAATTGACACAAATAATGTACTAGATAGGACTTAAAACTGCTTAAAGAAGGTGCATGTATGATGTTCGATGGAACACCATTCCAGTCTGGTATGTAGCGATTATAAAAAGAAGAGCTGAAGAAGATATATATATATTTATATATATTTATCTTGGACGAAACTACTTGAGAAAATAAGCCTCCTAGGGTCCAAAACTCCTTCTCCAATAAGTGTGACTCAACAACATCCCTAAAGTAACTTCCTTCCTCCCCTCCCCCTTTTCAATGTTGAAGTTGGGAAGCCACCGTTGTCAGGGAAATGGTTAGGAGGCGCAGACAACATTGAATTGGGGGGGGGGGGGGGGAGGGGGGCTTTGAAACTCAGTTGATCACTGTTTACACGCACAAAGGCTTCTAAGCTCAATTTTCTCAACAGTTTTGTCCAAGATTGTGTACGAGGCGTTTTTGAAATTTCCTGTGTAGTGCAAGAGTTGCAAGTCTTAAGCAGCTGTTGTTAGTCACTCATGTGGGCCTGTCATCAGTTAAAGCTCTGTTGTTGCCATGTTTGTATTCCAATGAAATATAACGAGCCAACAATATATCCCTGAGTTTATAAAATGTCACTGAATTACGTGTCGTATACGCCAAAACCCACTTTGCAAACTGGAGATTTCTTCTGTCACTATTCGACTGTTGTTTGTCCGATCATCTGCTGGGGAAAGCGTGAGGTCACATGTCTTAAAAAAAGCATTATTGATGAATGTGTTACGGAAGTGACGGCCTATGTTAGCCGGTACATATTTTATTAAGACCATATCCCGCGGGAAATTCAACGCGAATCCCCTCAACACATGTTTCGCAAACCAACCATATTAGCCGATAGACAAGTATGCCATTAGGTATGTCACGGTTAACTTAGCAAAAGAGAAACAATGGATCAATAAAAGAATGATTAACAGACAATTTCAACGGTTAACAACGAACGCGAAATAAAACAATAGACTATCATTCCTATTTAAATAAAAGTACTGTAAACCGTTGTTAATCGTTCAAATGCTAAGACTTCCCCGTGTTAATCGTCCCAAATCCAAGCATTTAATCGTTGTAATCTTTTTGTGGATACAAAAAGGACAGATATTCTCTTTCTGTGATGCGGTAGTACCATTTAGTCCATTGCGATACAGCTCTTCACATTTGCGAGGTATGTGTCACGAACGGAAGTCAGTGTGATGAAATAAAGTGATCGCGTGACCCAATTGTCTTTTATTGTTCATCCCAAAAAGTTCGCTTTCCTTAAGCCTATTTTGCACTATCAAATGTAAATTTCACACCTATGAATACTTTGTGCGGTTGTTCTTTTCCTCAAATGATGATGTCCAGTCAGCCATCCATTCTGTCAATATATATAGACCTATGTAATGTCATCCATGATTTCGGAAGCAAAGAAAGTTGTACATTTGGTTAATTCCGCATGCTGAAAATTACTTTCTGCTCCAATTTTATTTATGGAAGGCACAGTAAACTACACCTTCTCATTATCTCTACAGTTGCCAGTCTCTTGTCAAGTGTAGAAAGTGCAATGTTGACCGTTCTTATTGTGTCAGTTGAGCCCGTATTCATCATCGTATTTTCCCTTGCCAATAAATAGCAGAGAGCCACGAGAGCGAAGGGATTTTTTGAGTCCTCAATAATACCCATAATTTCTCTTAATAAGAGAATATATCCCATGTAAGTAATCGAACTTCTTAAGCATCTGATTTAACAATAATTAACGGCAGGAGCAATTTACTGGAGTGCGTGTATCGGACCTTTTCGCCAGTTTCTCAGTCATACAATCTTGGACGAAACTACTTGAGAAAATAAGCCTCCTAGGGTCCAAAACTCCTTCTCCAATATGTGTGAGTCAACAATATCCCTAAAGTAACTTCCTTCCTCCCCTCCCCCTTTTCAATGTTGAAGTTGGGAAGCCACCATTGTCAGGGAAACGGTTAGGAGGCGCAGACAACATTAATTGGGGGGGGGGGGGAGGGGGGCTTTGAAACTCAGTTGATCACTGTTTGCACGCACAAAGGCTTCTAAGCTCAATTTTCTCAACAGTTTTGTCCAAGATTGTAGAATCGGAACCGTGCAACTTCGCATGGCTTTATTTGGGCCAGTTTAAAAATTTGTGTCCAAAACAATTGAGCAGCAGCAGGGAAAGCGAAGAGTTTTCGATAGCAAACGTTTGCAAAAAAAAAAAGACAGACATTCGTGAGTCCTAAATACTTTCAGATGAAACGTAACGGAATTCAAAGCGGATAAAAAAAATACACTACAAGCGAACAAAGTACGATGCGAGTGTTTTGTTCGAAGAAGGCGAAGGTGGAGAAATTAAACAAGACTAGCTTGTAATAAAAAATAGCTTGTACTGATTAATCTAAAAAATCACATATTTATTTTGACATAAATGCCCGTAGAAAAGACAATAAAGGGTAAAAACTTATCGTTAAGAGCAGTCAACAGGAATTGACCGCGGTTCAAAAACAACAGAACAACAAACATAAGTATTACAAGAAAACAAAGCACAATACGAATAATATTTCTTCGAAGATTCTTGGAGAAGGTGAAGAAATTAGACAAGTAACAAAAATTGCTTAGCAATTTTGACATAAATGTCCGTAGAAAAGACAAAAATGTGGTCCACACCTGATCGTTTAGAGCAGTCAACAGGAATCACTGAGGCAGCAATCACTCGGAACGCGACAGAGCTGAATAATAGCGCCATTTCCCACAAAATCTTTCCTTGGCTGACACAAAACGCTCAAGAGCTTTGATAGTTTTACTGGTACTTCCCATGTCTTCCGAAGAACCTTCTTCAATTAATGATTCTCAGTTGCAAAGCGTCATCAAGCCGGTTAACGAAGAAAGCGCTTGCCAAACCACACCAGCATTTCTCTCGCAGACCCGTTCACTATAAAAATTAGGCTGATTTAGTAAAGACAACGGGGACTTCTTGACAACGGCGCGTGCAGATCTAAAAATCAACTTGACCAATGGCAGAGCAGCAAATTGAGCACCGGAAGTCATGTTCAGTCCTTTCCGCGCGCTCTCGCGTCCTCAAATGACGTTCCCGTTCTGTTGCTAAATTAGCCTATTATCAAAGCCAGCCCAGCCAGTCAACCCATTTCGGTGTTTTTAACATCCAAACGCTGATTCTTACCGGTTCAAACAAATTAAGACGGCATGTTATAGACGGCGAAACTTAATATTGTTGTTTACAGGCCGCATTCGACGAAGAATAAAACGTTTTTCAAATGACGAGTGAAGCGCGCTGGTCTTTGACATTTTTGACAGCATTTTGACAACCTTATGTCAGATTTTGAGACGTGCACATGCACATGCATTTAATCGACTTTTTTTTCTCGAGCTTGAGTTTCCGCCTTTAATGCTTAATTTTACGAGGACTCATTGTGATTACTGTCGAGTCAATAAACCAGCCAACGTTTGTGTTAAACATCGTATAATATCAACTCGAAGAAGCGAATTTCTGCATAACACACGCACGAGGTAAACACTACAATCAGAGTAAAATTACATCACATGTCATGTGACCGGAAGTGGTCATAAACCGGAAGCGATCATTACATCCCCCTTATTGAGAAAAAAAAACCTGATAAGGTGTAACACAGTTCTCAGTGTTCATCTTAACTCGAGTAATATGAAACTAATGATCAACAGTGTTCGTCTGATCAAGACTTGTTTAGTTTATCTTAAGCGTCCATCCTGGAGGGTGCCCTAACTACCCTTCCACTGCGAGTCACATAATGGCTTCCAGCAGCTTGAGCTGAGTTCACCGGTTGATCTGCTCCTGGGGTAGCACTGACTGCTCGGGAAGCTCCTACTGGGGGTGAGCAGGCTGTTTGGACTGCTTGGGATTGGGCAGCTCCTGAGGATATATTGACTGGTTGGTCTGTTCCTGGGTTAAATCGATGAACTTGATTTCTCCCTAGGTCAAACTTGACGTGTTTGGGGGGAACTTGAGGGACTTGCCGTATTTGAGATCGGTTTCGGCGTAGTTCCTTACCACTTGGTGTAGCTACCATGTAAGACCGAGGGGCACCGTCAACCTCATTCTGTACCACTGCCGGGTTCCATTCCAGTGTCTTGAGGTTCTGAATGGTCACATGTTCACCAGGAAGCAGACTAGATAGAGGAGTGGTATGCTGATCATAGTAGTATTTCTGTTGGGCCTGTCTTTCTTGCAGTCTACTGACGACATCTTCATTGGTTTGGTCACTTCGGATCTTCCTAGGCAGGTTGTCTTGTACTTGTCTTCCGAACAGCAGTTCTGCTGGAGATGGTAGCTTGTTGTCGATTGGGGTTGCGCGAAGGCATAGAAGAGCTTTGTTCGGGTCTGAGTTGGATCTCTTGGCTTTCTTCAAAACTCGTTTAACAGTTTTCACTTGACTCTCGATGAATCCATTACTGCGTGGATAGTTGGGTGAACTTGTCACGTGACTGAAACCATACTCGTTTGCGAACTGTCGGTAGTGGCCTTGATAGTGGGGCCCGTTGTCGGATCTCACAATCCTAGGAATTCCGTGTTCACTGAAGATTTGTTTAGTCAGATCTGCAACACACTTGCTAGTGCTTTGGCCCTTTGGGATTTTTCTGACAAACGGGTACTTGGTGTAGTAATCTGCAACCAAGAGATATTCATCACCATCGAGGTAGAATATGTCAGTTCCTATAGTGTGCCAAGGTCGTGGTGGCACTTCAGATGGAATTAGAGGTTCTCTTGCTTGCTTGGGTTGCAGTTCTTGGCATATCAAGCACGACTTTGTCAATTCTTCAATGTCTTTGTTCAAGTTCCTCCAGAATACTGATGTGCGTGCCCTGAGTTTGGTCTTTTCTGTGCCTTGGTGGCCAGCATGTAGTTTCGAGAGGATATCCCCTTGGAGCGACTGCGGAATGATGATTCGGTGGCTTTTGAAGAGCAAACTGTCCTCGATGGCTAGTTCTTCTCGATAATGCCAGTATGGATGAAGGATTGAAGGTAGTTCTTTCACTGTCTTGGGCCAGCCATTGAAGACAACTTCCTTGAGGGCAGCAAGTTCAGGGTCTCTTGCTGTTTCTGCTCGGATGTTCTGCAAATATTCATCTGCGAACTGTGGACAGATGTCGTGAATCTGCACATTGAGATCTGGTATTGGTGCGTCTTCTTCAGGAGATAGTCTTGAAAGGGCGTCAGCTATCTGCATTTGCTTCCCTGGCCGGTACTTGATTCGGAGGTCATATGGCTGTAGACGCAGGAGCATTCTTTGTAGCCTTGGGGGTGCTGAGATGAGATTCTTCAGCTGGATTGCCTCCAATGGTTTGTGGTCTGATTCTGCAACAAAGGTTCGGCCATAAAGGTATGTATGGAAACGCTCGCATCCATACACCACAGCTAGAAGCTCTCGCTCAATGTTAGCGTAACACGACTCTGTTTCTGTTAGGGCCTTACTGGCAAAGGCGATTGGTTTCTCGTCTTGCAGTAAGGTTGCTCCAAGACCTTTTGTCGAGGCGTCAACTTGAAGAGTGACTTCCTTAGTTGCATCATAGTATGCCAGGGTAGTTTCAGCACTAATGGTATTCTTGATTACATCAAAAGTCTGTTGATGCGTTGGAGTCCAGTCAAAGGCATTGCTTTCCTTGACTAGTTCTCGCAGGGAAGCTGTCAGGGTGCTGAGATTTAAGATGAATGGCCCCATGTACGTTGCTAATCCGAGGAACGACTGCAGCTCTTGTTTACTAGTGGGGGGTGCCATCTGCTTCAGGGCCGACACTTTGGCAGGGTCTGGCTGTACTCCATCTTCACCACATACGACTCCATAAAACTTGATCTTTCTCTGTTTGATCTTACACTTGTCGGGGTTAAGCTTCAGCCCAGTATCTCTGCACCTGGTAAGCATCTCGTTGAAGTGTCTGTCGTGTTCCTCTTCGGACTTTCCAAAAACCACAATGTCGTCAGCGATTCCTATTGTTCCTTTGCAACCTTCAAAGGTTTGGTCTATCTTTGCTTGGAACACGTCCTGGGACATCTTGAGTCCGAATGGCATGCGAAGAAACCTGTAGCGGCCAAATGGTGAATTAAAGGTGGTTAAGTAGCTGGATTCATGGTCAAGTTCAACGCTCCAATAACCACATTTGGCGTCGACAATGCTGAAGTACTTCGCACCACTCAACTTCGGGAGGATTTCTTCTAATGTGGGAATCACATGATGTTCTCTGGATATCGCTTTGTTGAGGTCCTTGGGATCTAGGCAAATTCTTAAGCTGCCGTTCGGCTTCCTCCGGTAGACCAAACTATTCACCCAGGCAGTTGGCTCGCCTTCTTTGATCTTGGTGATAATTCCTCGGGCAACCATGTCTTCAAGCTCGCTTTTGATGTCTTCCCGCAGACTGAGGGCCACTCGCCGTTGGGCGTGGACAACTGGGGGCACTGTGGGGTTCACCGTGATGTGGTATTGGCCCTGGAATTTGCCTATACCGTCAAAACATTCTGGGTAGCGATGCACCAAATCTTCCTTGTCTTTGATTGGTGGGGTCTCCCGTACTGAATTCTGCTCAACAGAACAGTTCAGGGTAACGAGGTTGAGCTCTAGCGATGTGGGTAGTCCAATGATGGCTGAACCATCTGCTTCTGTGACGTAGAAGTTTGCAACTGATTTTCTGCCTCTGAAATTGCAAGGGATTCTGCATATACCATGTTGGGTGAGCTTGGCCCCTCCATAAGCTGTGAGCACTGTGTGAGACTGCTCGAGGACTCCTGGCGTAGGGAAACCCTCTGATGTGATGTTCTGGGGGTACATTCGGCGATACAGCCTCAGGGGTAGGATGTTTCCTTGGGCTCCTGTATCCAACTTGGCTTTCAGTGCAGTCTGTCGATTGTTGTTGCTGCCCAGGTCAATGCTTATGGTCACGAAGACTTCGTCTGCAGGTCGAGCTCGAGGCTCAAAGGCATGAACAGTGATAGATTCAAATGTGATAGATTCAAATTGATCGCTCAGCTCCCTCCTATCGCCATCTCTGCGTTTTGCACTGGAGGATCGTCGTCTGCTGTGACGCTCTTTGCTTTTAGACTGGGGGCGTGATCTGTTATTTTGCCTGTTTCTTGGTCTTCCGCGTGTTGCTCCTTAGTTCCTGGAGCGGCACATTCTTGCCCAGTGGTGGTCTTTCTGACAGTTCAAACACACGGACCCATAAGCGGGGCATTTTTCTCTGGGCTTCAACAGATGCTCGAGGCCACAATTATGGCATTTCTTCGGTTTGTCTTCGGGGTCGTTTCTTTTAACTCCGTGAATATCTTTGTAGTTCTCGCCGTCGAGCTGTTCCAGTTGGGACTGGGTGGCTTCGTGTGTTCTGGCGATGTCAATAGCTTCGTCGAGGGAAAGCTCTTCGCCCTTTTCCAGTAGTTTTTCTTGAACCTTTTTGTGCTTAGTTCCTACGATTATTTGTTCGATCAGGCGCTCGTCCGACTCGGCCTTGTCTCTGAACTTGCACTTCGTTGCTTGATTTCGGCATCGCGTCAAGAAATCGTCGATTGATTCTTCATTCTTCTGTCTGAGCTGCTGCAGTTGATATCTGGCTAATCGGTGGTTTACTTTCGGCGTCACGTGCTTCTCAAATCGCTGCCAAATTACATTTGGTTTCGTACGGTCGTCGTCATTTTCCCATGTCCAACTATTGTAGGTTTCGAGCCCTTGCCTGCCAATCCATATCAGTATGAACGAGGCTTGTTCCTTCTCCGTCTTCCTTGAATACGGACCGCTAAAAATTAGGTCGCAGTATTGCTTGAATTTCGCCAATTCGTCTCGCAGATCTGAAGCGTCCCAGTTCATCTCTGGAGTTCTGAATCCTGCAGCAGAAGCCATTTTCCGCTAAATCGGTGTGTTAAACCGCTTGGAAATCGGAGATTTCGACGTGTTTCGGTTCGCTCTAGTTTTTCCTTACTTCTGACACCATGTCGAGTCAATAAACCAGCCAACGTTTGTGTTAAACATCGTATAATATCAACTCGAAGAAGCGAATTTCTGCATAACACACGCACGAGGTAAACACTACAATCAGAGTAAAATTACATCACATGTCATGTGACCGGAAGTGGTCATAAACCGGAAGCGATCATTACAATTACGTGTTATTAAGATAAGGGCAAAAGTTTCTTAACGCTGTTGAGGTACCAAGGTCGAAAACAGTCAGGCAAGCCGAGTAAAAACACTCGCTCGCTTGCAAAGAGAACAACATAACAAAACAAACAAACAATTCAACTACTTCTTGCGTCCAAAACGAGTTAGATGATTGTTATTTATATCCATTCGAGAGAAAAAGACAAGTTTCATTCCTGAACAAAAGTAACAGCGATTAAACCAAATGTTAAGCTTCTATTTATTTAATTTACCTCACTGTCCTGCGCTGTGTTGTAGAGGTTTCTACCACTTGAAAATACGTAAGCTTCAGTAAAGTAAAAACAAGCATCCGCAAAAATAGCAAACGGTTTGTCCAAAGAAAGAGCTTCTTCCACAGAGTTTGAGCTACTCATTCCTCCCATTAATACCGGTGAACTGTTAAGTGACTTTTCTTGGTGAGATGCAAGATGCCATGATGAAGTGAAAGCCCTTGACGCGTTGAATTATACTGTTTTCAACCGCACAATCGATCCAAGTTTACCTGAGAAAAATCTTTCGTCCTTCCTTTCATCACTTGAAAATTCACCTTCCGGAGTATCTTTTGAAAAGTTCTTGATTTTAATGCGAAAGACAAACTTCGATCGAAGAAGATGAAGTTGTTTTGCTCAAAATAAAGAAACCAACTGAATGTGAAAATTTAAAAGCCTCGATTTGGTTTGGGTGTCCCACACCTGGCTTGACCCTGCGATCCAATCGAAAGCAAGTACCTGGTCCGCGGTCAACTTCAAAAAAACAGCCGACCTCGATGAGCTCTTAACTTGAGCCCGCGATATGGTCACGTGACACTGGTCAGCGGATACCTTGTTTTGACAGGTGTCAATTGGCTATAAGATGGATGTCCAGTATGAAAGACGTACGCTGTAAAGTAGCTGGCCAGCTGGGCCAGGTGGAGTATAGCCGCCATGTTGGATTATTATGATTATTATTAGGATATTATTAATTATTGGGCGACTCCGTCGTCGTACGTACGCGCCCACGAGCAATACCGCTGGCCAATTTTACCATGAGAAAAGCAGTTGACGGGTTTCTATAGGTATGGTGCTCCGCTTGGAGGCCCTCCGGGCCGCCGGAGCTCCGCTAAAAAATACCATAAACTCGACACATTTACCGAGGCAAGTGCCTCGGTTCGCCTCATGCTAGCTACGGCCCTGATTTTAAAAGCTTAATGTAATTGAAGGCAAACATTGAAACACGAGTGAAAAAAAGCCGTTGAAATGCATGTGCACGTCTCAAAATATGATAGAACCCTAGAGCACTAAACACTTTATGGAAAAAGTTAGAAATCTTTGTCCAAAGACTGTAATTCTCAAGTGTTTGTTTGTTTGTTTGTTTGTTTGAATCGGTAAGGATCAACGTTTGGATATAATTTGCTGGCTGTTTACGTGTCTCCGAGGGAAAATTTTTTTTAACTTGATTGAAGGCAGAAACTCAAGCTCGAGTGAAAAAAAAACGCCGATGAAATGCATGTGCACGTCTCAAAATCTGACATAAGGTTGTCTAAAAGCTGTCAAAACTATCAAAAAACCAGCGCGTTTCACGCGTCATTTGAAAACGTTTTGGAGATCTTCGTAGAAAGCGGCCTGTAAACAACAATTAAGTTTCGCCGTCTATAAACATGCCGTCTTAATTTGTTTGAACCGGTAAGAATCAGCGTTTGGATGTTAAAAACAGCTAAATGGGTTGACTGGCTGGCTGGCTGGCTTTGATAAATTTTATAGTGGATTGGTCTGTGAGAGAAATGCCAGTGCGGTTTGGCAAGCGCTTTCTTCGTTAACCGGATGATGTTTTGCCACTGAGAATTATTACTTGAAGAAGGTTCTTCAGAAGACGTGGGAAGCAACAGTAAAACTATCAAAGCACTTTAGGGTTTTTGTGTCTGCTTAGCAAATGATTTTGTGGGAAGTGGCGCTATTATTTAGTTCTGCCGCGTTCCGAGTAATTGCTGCCTGTGATTCCTGTTGACTGCGCTGAACGATCAGGTGCGGACCTCTTTTTTGTCTTTTCTACGGAGATTTATGTCAAAATTGGTTAGCTATTTTTCTAGCTTAATACAAGATATTTCTGTTACTGGTCTAATTTCTCCACCTTCTCCAAGAATCTTCGAAGAGACATTATTACGTATTGTGCTTTGCCTCTTGTAATGCTTTGTTTTTGAGGTTTCTGAACCGCGGTCTATGCCTGTTGACTGCTCTAAAGGATCAGTTTGTACCGTTTTTTTTGTCTTCTCTACGGGCATTTATGTCAAAATAAACACTGCTTTTTCTAGCTTAATCAGTAAAAGCTATTTTTGTTACTAGCTAGTCTTTTTTAATTTCTTCTTCTCCATGAAAGAATCTTCGAAAAAACATTCGCATCACACTTTGTTTGCTTGCAGTGTTTTGTTTTTGAGCCGCTTTGATTTCCTTTACGCTTTCGTCTGAAAGTAGTTCGAAGAATGTCTGTCTTTTTTTGCAAAAGTTTGCTATCAAAAACCTTTCGTTTTCCCTGCTGCTGCTGCTCAATTTTTTGGACACAAATGAAACTGGCCCAAGGAAAGCCATGAGAACTTGCTCGGTGACACTGTGCAGCTCCGATTTTAGGCTTGGCCCGGCTAAATACATATATGGCCTTCAGCATTTCTATTCTTAATCGCTGGAATAGTATTCCATCGAACATCATGCATGCACCTTCTTTAAGCAGTTTTAAGTCCTGTCTATTATATTATCAGTAAATCAGGTGTAACTTGTTAGTGACAAGTATGTAATTTAATTAGGTTAGGCCCGGGTCAAACGCCGTACTTCACATGAGCCGAACCCGATCGATGGTTCCACGGTTATAATTACAGTAAATTTATGGGATTTGACCGACTTTGAACCGCTGTAACACCGCTACAAAGAGGCGAAAATGTCTTTCAAAAGACATTTGTACTGATATTATTTTCATGAAGTATTTTAATACTTCAGATTCAGGTTACAACGATCGTAAACGAATTTTTAAGATTTCATACAAACCTCTGTAGTCAAAATTATGCAAATTACCGCGAATTTAGAAGTCAAATGACAAGATTTATAATTCTAATTTACGTACGTCGTACCTTCGTTAATGGCGTTATTTTCTGATGAATGAACGATATCAATAAAACCGTTAAAAGTAGTGGCAAATGTTGGAAATCCGCCTCTTTTTAGCGGCGTTATGTATCAGTCAGTTCCAAAAGCGCCCCTCCACCCGGACTTTTTTGAAAATTTTTGATCAAATGCCCCGCTGTGTTTCCAGTTTAGACGATCAAATGCCCCACTGTCAGGGCTTCAAAAAGGACAAATCAAGTGTATATCTATAGCAAATCACTCGTTGCATGAAGCATTTTGGCATGCTCCCGCTCATAATCATTAATGAATATTTTGTTTTAAAATCGCTTACCTTTTTCAAACCATATCCGAAAAATTGTGCGCCAAAACTCTTTTTCGATGTCTTTTATCGGCACTCCGAGCTTTGAATAAAGGCATATCAACTGTATAATTAGTGAACAACGGAAAACCTACGCGGAATCTTGAAGTGGAGGGAGCGAAGTGGCTCCCGTGGTGAATGAATGAATATTTGCGAGCGAAACCCTTTAGCTGGCGACCGCCGACCAATGTTTAGCCGATTGTCAAATGCCCCACTGTGCGGGACAAATTTCGGATCAAATACCCGGGGTATGCCCGGGAGGGGGGGGGGATGGGCGCTTTTGGAATTGACTGATACATTACAGCGGTTCAAAGTCGGTCACGGTCAAAATCCCATACATTTACTGTAATTTTAGCCGCGTTTGCCCCCCAGTTAATATGGCGCCAATAACCGCGGAAACATCTATTCAACCAATTATAGGCTCGTGTGAAGTTCAGT
>JAEMWC010000164.1:845000-870000 GCA_016490735.1 Pachyseris speciosa | reverse complement strand
GTACTTTTCCTCCCCATTGGGACCTTGTTTTATTGCATAGACCCACTTCCCCTCCACTGAGGTTCGACCCTCTGGTAAAGGGGTGAGTTCAAATGTTTCATTGTCCCATAATGCATCTAACTCTTCATTCATGGCATCTCTCCACTTACTGGACTCTGGGGATGAGATGGCATCTTGGTATGACTGTGGAACGTTACTTATTCTGTAACAAAAATCTATCGTACAATTTGCAGCATCATCAACTGCATGATCAAGTTCCTCCCCTGTTACATAATCATCAAGGTATTTTGGTCTGACACGCTCTCTGGTAGGGTAGCGCTTAACACTTGCCTCCTCATTTTCAGGTTTTGGCACTTCAGGTTCTTTTGGCTTAGCAGAATCTGGTAACAATTCAACACTTTCATCAATACTGTCAGACCTCTCAGTGAACTTGACACA
Source organism: Pachyseris speciosa (assembly GCA_016490735.1). NCBI lineage: Eukaryota > Metazoa > Cnidaria > Anthozoa > Scleractinia > Pachyseridae > Pachyseris > Pachyseris speciosa. Next base: position 869,562 of record JAEMWC010000164.1, on the reverse strand, counting down.
TCGAACCTTCTTGACAGTGTTTTGATCAGGGTAAAAAACAAGAAATGCAGGGCTAGATCTATCATAACCCACAAAAATACCTTTCTCAGCTCGAGCATCTAATTTGGTTTTGTTCTGTACAAAAACATGACATACTGAACCAAAGACATGCATGTTGGACAAATTGGGTTTAATACCCGTCAAACATTCGTATGAAGTTTTACCTGTTCTAGGGTTGAAACATCTGTTGCGTATATGTGCTGATGTCATGACAGCATAGGTCCACAACTGCTTGGGTAACTTTGAGTCAATTAATAGACACCTAGCCATATCAAAGAGTGATCTCCAGGCTCTCTCAGCTGTGCCATTTTGATGGGGCGAGTAGGGAGCTGAAAGTTCATGCTTGATTTTGTTCTTCAACAAGAGAGACTCAAACTCGTCACTAATATATTCACCCCCATTGTCAGATCGTAGTCGTTTAACAGTACCATAGGGTGCAGTATCAGCTAGAAACTGCTCAGTTGCCCTAGTGGCATCACTTTTATTCTTAAGGAAATATACCCCGAGAGCACCGGAATAGTCATCTACAAATACCATTGCATACTTGTGACCCTCCCTTGATTGTGGGGTAATAGGGCCCGCTAAGTCGCTATGCACCAACTGGAGGGGTGCAGTTGCACGGCGATCTGGCTCTCTATTTCGGTATTGTGACATCTTCCCCTGCACACAAGTGTCACATTCAGACTTACCCTTAGTGGTTATTTTCATACCCTCTACTACATTCTCTAGTTTGAATACATCATTCATATTGCAGTGCCCTAGTATTTTGTGCCACACCTCTGCACTGTGAGACCCACTGCTAGTATTTGCATAGTTGAGATAATACAGCTTACCATATTTCTTTATGCCAAACTTAGTGCCATCGGGTGCGCTTAGCTCAGCAATATCTGGTGTCAGATTCACAGCACACCCCCTATCAATGGCAGCTTGAACAGAAAATATGTTCTGCTTATAATTAGGTATATACAAAACATTTTCAAGATAAACTTCATGGGGAACACCCTCTACATCATGTAGAATAACTTGTGCTCTGCCCTTGGCAGATACAACACCACATGCTCTACTACCATCTGCTAGCTCTATATAATGATTCTCAGGTTTAAACTCATCATCAAATTTCAAAAACTTGGATTTATCATTAAGAATGTGAGCAGTAGCTCCAGTATCAACTAACAGAGAGTTTTCTCTAGCGGAATTAACATTGTTCACAGTCACTTTGAACGCAAATGAAGCGTCCTTCCTATCATCACTCACGGTTTTTGCAGTGTCTTTCTTGCGACATACGTCCCTGTCGTGCGTCTTCGACTTGCAGTGGCTGCACCATCGGTTGTTTCCTTTCTTCTTCTTGTCCTTCGAACGACACTCAGACGACTTATGTCCAGGCTGGCCACAAGAGTAGCACGTTATGGAGCCGTTTGAAGTTGGGCTTTTCTGTTTACAGTTCATAACGCTGTCCTCGCCAGATGGCGACACCGTGTGGGATTTCTCCGTCTCCTCGTAACTCCTCAGTGCGACCTTAAACTCTTGGAACTTCATCTTGTCTTCTTTCTCGTCGCGCTGTGTGACAATGGCTGAAAACGTTTTGTATTCAACAGGTAGTCCTTTCAGCACCATAGCAATCAAAAGGCTGTCACTGACTGTCTCACCAGCGGATTTCAGCGATGCAGCTGCGGTTTCGGCGCGTAACATGTAATCTGTAATACATTCGTCCTGCGTTTTCTGCAAGGAAGTGAGCTCGGTATACAGTGCAAGAACACGTGGTTTACTTTTGCCCATGTAATGGTTCCTCAGTATTTGGAGAGCTTTCCTTCCGTCATCCTTCGCATCTCTCATTATAAGGGACAGGCTTCGATCATCCAAGCACTGGATTAGTTGGGCGAAGGCGTCAATGTTCTTGGACGCGTTTTCCTCATCTAGCTCGCCTTCAGCTAGGATCACATCGTATAACTTGTGAAGTCTCATAAATCCCAGGAATTTTATCTCCCAGAGTTCATATTTAGCTTCATCACCATCGAACATCAGCCTTCTACTGGGCCCATAACCTGTTGCGAGCGTGGCCATAGTTCTTCGGTGGATTAGACGACAGACTTCACGATAAACTCCAACATAAGATTTATTTTCACTTTCACTGAGTTACACACATGTGGACTGTTGCAGATGGTGCAATAGCCTCAATGTGATGCTAAGCTTAAATGCTTCCGGTTACATGAATACTTCCGGTTGAGCACATGTTGGGTTTGTATCCAACAACTAGGAATTATCGGTAGTGTCCCCCGTGACCTCCTCGACCCAGTTGCACCTTTCTAGCTAACTGAGCTTACTGCCTGTAGCAGTATGATTACATTATCTTGTTTTTTTCATCGTAGGCTAAGAGCCAATTCAAGAGACGTTCAACAGCCAATAATGTTGAGATTCACATTCCAGTGCCAGCAGATGCTGACTCAACTAAATTTAAGGTATGGACGTCTTAATTCTCCTAACCTTCCTCCACACATCCTCTGTGGTGTTAAAACATTTCTTTACATGATAATTCCAAAAATGTTTTGTTTGCAACAGTTTGCGTTTCCTTGGTGCCTTCAGCTAATAGAAATTTAGGATATATCAGGAGATAATATTTCTGACTGTTAAATTTGCTTTTGTACAAGGTCCACCGTCTCCGATCCTGACGGTCGATTTAAACCTTTTACATAAATCGAGGATGAATTGAAAGGAAAATTAAATATCTATGTCACGTTTGAATTCACAGCGACTGTGAAATAATTAAAATAAAAATTATGCTTCAATAAGCACTTCGTGAATTTGTCATTCTGGAGTCGCTGATACGCTAGAAAGACTGTCTAGAAATTGTTACAAAACTGACAAACTTGTTTCACGGTAAAGGACCTACAGCAATCCGAGGTATGGTTTTAAATTGTTTGAACTTTTCACAATAACGGATAAATGCTGACTTGAGTTCTCGACGCTTAAGTATGCATAGCGGTAAACACTGTTTGTGCTGATTACTGATAATGTGAACTGATCTTGTTATTCACGTGCTTTCTGTCTCGTCACTTTCATTTCAGAAAGCGATCTGGTCAATAATGTATTTAAGGTAAGACAAATTCAATTTTGTTACCTTTCTAACTTTATATTTCAGAAAGAGATACATAAGGGATATGACAGGCTCCATTAAGGCCTACAACCCAGAATAATTGAACAATTATACTGAATGTATTTATTAGACTCGCTGAAACTTAAGCAGCTTCAAAGTTGATTCACTGTGCTCCATGGGAGTCGATGCATATCTTCCATGCGTAAGCAATTTGCACATCGTGGAAGTGTTTCTTCAGTTTGGACGATTTTGTTACACGAAAGTACTTTCGGCTCAGGGTAGTTTTTTGAACTTGAGGCTTGGTACTAACCGGGACTACGGGTACTACGGGTACTACCCGGGATTCACGTACACTCACAGTATTTATAGGGATCATTGTCTTCAGTTTTCTATCAATAGCTCAAGAAAGGAATAGCGTTCAGGTATTCTGTTGGGCGGGGACAAACGTTTCCATCACGTGACTGAGTATGATAACCATATTTGCATAATAATTCTAACACTTGTTTCTCAGAAACTTGCAGGTCATGTGGCAGCTTGACCTTTTTATTATAAATCAGTAAAAGGTTTTGGATAATAAGATGTAATCTGGCCTTGGAAATTTAGTAGTAAAACTGTTATGCCAATCAAAGTCTTTGTCGCCTTGTTATACTTATTTCAGTCCTATTGAAATGTGGTATTCTGAATGATGTTACGGATCTAAAAGGTCAGGAAAAGAAGCCCCGAACATGGCGAATTTTCAGTCTGCGAATGGAATAGTTTAGAACAGTTTCAGTTTATTTATTTGCCAGTAATAAAAATAAATAATAAATACAGACATACAGACAGACATTCAATATATCACACAATTGCAAATCAGGAGATTAAGAGACGTAAATGGTAAGTAAATAAATTTAAGATACTTTCCTGGCGAGGAGGCTCAAATCGAAATCCTGTAGGGGCTTATTATATAAGCTCAGTCATTAACCTGGGACTAAATATAAAGAATAAATAGGCGGTGAAATTATACTGAAACATAATTAGGATAAAAAGCAAGCAAAGAAAAAACAGAACAAACAAACAAATAGAAAAAAAGCAGCAAAAAAGTATTATTTACAAGTGGTGAATCAGCTAAGAAGTAATATTTTCAATCTGGTTTTAAAAAGAGAATAGTAGCAACACTTTGTATATGGACAAATGGCATGACAGATTCGATTTAGTAGATTAGAATATTAACCTGTGGTCAGTCGTTAGACAGTTTGCATAACGCTTCAGGTAAAACCTTGTTTCATATTGGTTTAACCACTGTACATATCAGGTCAAGTTTATCTCGCGTTGTGAGAACTTGCGACTGGCACCAAAATGTCCGCGGGTCTTCTGAGTGAAAGCGTTTATCGTTCGGTATGTTTTGTCGCCCAAAATAAAGACAAAATAAGTTGTGGAAAACATGGTCCACGATGCCTGACGACTGCTTTGTATGATCTTGAATTTAAAATAAAAACATTTACGTCAAGATTGACATCTCATGGCCCCTCTTTTGTCTTCGGCATTAAAGTAAAAATTTGAACGCGTTGCTGGTTTTACTGATGCCGTGCGCTGATCGAGCTGTTATTTATCTTCTTGCAGAGAGAGTTTTGATCAATAATGTGAGGTAAGACCAGTTCAGTTTGTGTCATACTTCTTCTAGCTTTAAGACGATACCTCAAAAACTAGTCTGAATGCCATGCATGTATATAAGCAGTGTTAATTGTGATGCTACACTGATTCACTGCGTTGCATTGTGCATACGTGTGTGAAAAACTTCAGAACTTTGTTTTTAAGCTGAATATCTTCATTGAGTGAACTAATTGTAATAAATGTGTTCCTCTTCTATTTAGCTTCCGTTCCCGTTTAGTTCCGATAGATGTAAGTCTAGTTGGTTTTGTTTTGCATGAAACGTTTCTCCATCACGTGACCGGAAAACGCAATCGAAGTGTTGCAACGTGTAAACCGCACAAGATGCACTTGGCTCCGCTTTTGAAGTCTTGTTATCGCAACTCATTATTCGACAAGACTCGAGCCTTTCGTTACACCATGTAATGATTTCACTCCAAACGACAACTCACCGTCTTTTGAAGGAAGGTTAAAGTATAAAATGTTCGGTTTGGTTGATTGGATTTCAGTGGTAATAATTGAATATTCTCACTAAGGAACTTTTATAATTCAAATTCACTGTGGAAGTCGTTTTCTGCTCTCTGAATATATTGATGTTGCTGTATTTTTCCATTCTTACCACAAAGAAGTCTTGCAACAAGAGCAATCTAAACATGTAAAGTTAAGTAGCAACCAGTGACGCGCTTATCATGACGTTAGTTTTTAAAAACATTTTGTTTTGTGTGTATTTTGTCATTCAAAGGTATAAGGCGTTTAGTACTGTAAAGATTCTAACAAGGCAGAACATGGAAAAAGTTCAATGGCATGGTATGCATGACACACATAACAGAAAATGCATTTCCGTTTTATTAATCTTTAGTCACTGGTGTGAAACATCTCCGTCACGTGATTGAGTCAACTTAGAGTACCACTATTAGTATGCAAGTGTTAGTGGTCCAGTGCACCCTGAATCTGACGGACGTCATCTTGTCGCAGCTTAAAATTAGGTCTGCAGGTTGTGAGACGTGCTTTCAGTTATATTCACAGTCTGTGACGTTTCCTTAGAACTCGGAGTGCTCAGTTCGTGGCTTTGCGGGTTAAATATATCTCTACTTTGAATTGAAAAGAACATGTTAGATCATGTTACGTTTGACAGCTCATCTGAGACGTGAAAAGCCTCCCGGCGTATCCGGGGGACAAACAAGCTGCCAGAGAAATCTATTTTCTATTTTCAAATTCTAAATATATCCTATATGACTGTATAGGTTTTGTTTTGCACCACTTTTCTTGTCCATAAAGTGATCATGACTGAATAAAATGAACATGTTTGCTGTTTACATAAGCGAAGGCTTAGCAAAGTTGCAGCGTTGATATGGCGCGTATGTTGCACTACACGGCAACCAATGACCTAAAGACGACTCCGTGCAGTTCTCGATTTAACTCATTCTAACATCATCAGTATTTCACTGCATCTAGATTTCAAATGTATACCGGAGGTCGTTCGTTTTGTGCAACAGCGATGACGTTTTTTCTTCTTCAAGTGATCGAATCGATTCAACATTTTGTAAAATGTACTTTACTCCCGAGAGGGTCTGCCCCGAGGTCCAACCCCTTACTCTTTTATACACCATTTTAGACAGAAAAAGTACCCCTTTCGTATACCTTCCATTGACAAAGGGTACCCCTTTCATATACCTTCCACTGGAACAGTACAGTCATCAGGTATGTGCTCGAAATGTTTTAATGAAAGGCCCTTTTAAATACCTAAATGACAGATTTCCCTACCTTTCATATATTTCGAGTCGTGAAATCCCTACCCTTTCATATACGTGAAGCGTGAAAAAGGTACCCCTTTTGGGCGGAGCCTCACCGTATAGGTCATTATAGGGAGTACCCCCACCCCCGGGACTTTACCGGTATAACCAAGCGTTGTGTATCCTGGTAAGGTTGTAGTGAATCCAGTTTCTAGTAGTGCACTGCGGATTATTTAGCCACTAAATTTATTGTTGCAACTTCCAAATGCAAAAATCAAGTGCATATGTATAGCAGCAAATCACTCGCTGCATGAAGCATTTTGGCACGCTCCCGCTCATAATCATTAATGAATATTTTGTTTTAAAATCGCTTACTTTTTTCAAACCATATCCGAAAAATTATGCGCCAAAACTCTTTTCCGATGTCTTTTATAGGTACTCCAAGCTTTGAATAAAGGCATATCAACTGTATAATTAGTGAACAACGGAAAACCTACGCGGAATCTTGAAGTGAAGGGAGCGAAGTGGCTCCCGTGGTGAATGAATGAATATTTGAGGGCGAAACCCTTAAGCTGGCGACCGCCGACCAATGTTTAGCCGATTGTCAAATGCCCCACTGTGCGGGACACATTTCGGATCAAATACCCGGGGTATGCCCGGGTGGGGGGGATGGGCGCTTTTGGAATTGACTGATACATTACAGCGGTTCAAAGTCGGTCACGGTCAAAATCCCATACATTTACTGTAATTTTAGCCGCGTTTGCCCCCCAGTTAATATGGCGCCAATAACCGCGGAAACATCTATTCAACCAATTATAGGCTCGTGTGAAGTTCAGCGTTTGACCCAATTAAGTTCGACTGATTTTATTTGGAGCGGCTGAGGCATTCTTCACGCCTGGCCAGCCGTGAATAACGGCCGAAGACCGACAATTTTCAGAACTTTTTAGGTGTTTGTCGTTCCCTTTGTTCAGAAGATTGTTTTAGAATTCTCGATTCTGCTTCCACTAGCTTCCAATTGAAAATCAAGGAAGCCATGCACATCTTTTGGGAGCAGCCGTCTTTAAACTCTCAGGTCAAACACCTCAATTTATCTCTTTCTTATTAATTAGTCTCCTTTCTTAGCATAAATAGTTTCTTTACCCTTAATTATTGTTGTTAATATCCCACTCTGTTACACTATTTATTGCTCATTTTCATTTTATTCATTACTGTGCAACTGACGATGGATGATGTCTCATCCGTAACATGTTTTCATTAAATAATGAACTTCAAAAATATCGTGTGGTTCATTAAAGCGAGTTCTTACCTCGTGCTGCCACGAAGCCTTGGTATTATTATACATATTATTATTATTATTATTATACATATTATTATTATTATTATTATTATTATTATTATACATATATCCAGAGGATACACAATTTCTGATTTCCAGCTGTCTCATGGGAGGCTGTGGATAACTGAAATTGCATTCATTTTGAAGTGATGATCTGAATCGCTATATAAGTGATGTGATACTAATTCAAAGGAGTAATCACCAGGCTTCTCCACCAATTTCTAGAGGCCCTAAACCATAACTAAGTAGCCTACAGTTGAACGGGGAAACAGACCTGTCCTTAGGTAATGCTCTAATTAAGTTGTTAAGAATGTTTGGTTTTAATTTATAGATGGAAACTAGCGTTGTCAGAGGCCCTTTTTTAAACAAAGTATTAAAGATTATTAAAAAGAAACTACCTCAATATTTTTATTTTGCTTTTTTAACAACTCCTAATATAATTTGCAAATGAATTTTGTTACCTTACTCAATAGAACGCTTGTTTTTAGGAGAGGGGCGGGGGGTCCAAATCCGTAAAAGGGGGTTCATATCTGTTAGCAGTTCTGGACTAGGAGGTCCAAATCTGATCCACAAGCAGATCTGGACTGGAGGGTGCAAATCCGCGGGGGTCCAAATCTGCTGTCTCACTGGCTCACTTCACCTTTCCATACTATTTTCTACAGCATTGCGTCTGTAGCTTGAGTGAGGTCAGATGGGTGATATGACAAGCAGACTATATGTAAATGCCAGTAAAAAATTCAATGGTCTTGGAGCTCCGCTTTTAGGCTTGGCTAAATATATATATTATTTATTATATGAAGACATATTCTCCGTCACGTGATAGATATATAACTTAGGCAAAAAATCTATGTACGTTGTCAGCAAAAGTAAAATTTACATTCGCCCCGGATGCAACAATTTCTCTAGTTCGCAATGTATTGTGGATGTCCTCGTACGTTAGCCTCCATACTTGTATTTTAGTCCTTACTTTATGATATTATGAAAAGCCAGTTTCTGGTTGCATATTTTCGTCTTTCCATTCTTCCCTATACCACTGACACAAGAGCCAATGGTTCGCACTGAGACATGCTTGAATTCTCGCTTCTGTTTGCTCAACGGCCATCTAAAAATTAATCCCCAAACAACTAGGAGTTTTTTTTTTTTTGCTTGTTTCCTTTTCAAATCGACGCCGATGTAAATCGGGCCAGCTCTCCCGAACAATTTAGACCAGCCTTCGGTCTGAGATGATCTTAAAGTCCGATTTGGGGAGCAGGGTTGGCACAGTGGTAAGAGCACTCGCTTTCCACCAATGTGTCCCGGGTTCGATTCCCGGCCTCGGTGTCATATGCGGGCTGAGTTTGTTGGTTTTCTACTCTGCTCCGAGAGGTTTTTCTCCGGGTACTCTGGTTTTCCCCTCTCCTCAAAACCAACTTTGATTTAATTTGATTTGATTTGAGATTTGTAATTAGTAGGCGAAGAGCCACCTTGTGGAAGTACTACTAATAAATCGTTATTATCATTATTATTATTGTTATTATTATTATTATTATTATTATTATTATTATTTGGCAGAAATAAGCATGGCCAAAATCGACCCGACGTCTGAGTACGTACAGGGCATGCCGTCTTCATTTTGAATCAGGGAGTTAATTACATAGACTTCTTACTGAGCAGGTATAATCGGAGTTCATTAATATACACCGGGGAAAGGCCATTAAAAGATTTGTACACAAGTAACAGTAACTTAAAATTTATTCTGTCATTAACAGGAAGCCAGTGCATGACTGCTCTTTGCCAACTAATCACAGGTTACTAGGAATTATCGGTAGTGTCCCCCGTGACCTCCTCGACCCAGTTGCACCTTTCTAGCTAACTGAGCTTACTGCCTGTAGCAGTATGATTACCTTATCTTGTTTTCTTCATCGTAGGCTAAGAGCCAATTCAAGAGACGTTCAACAGCCAATAATGTTGAGATTCACATTCCAGTGCCAGCAGATGCTGACTCAACTAAATTTAAGGTATGGACGTCTTAATTCTCCTAACCTTCCTCCACACATCCTCTGTGGTGTTAAAACATTTCTTTACATGATAATTCCAAAAATGTTTTGTTTGCAACAGTTTGCGTTTCCTTGGTGCCTTCAGCTAATAGAAATTTAGGATATATCAGGAGATAATATTTCTGACTGTTAAATTTGCTTTTGTACAAGGTCCACCGTCTCCGATCCTGACGGTCGATTTAAACCTTTTACATAAATCGAGGATGAATTGAAAGGAAAATTAAATATCTATGTCACGTTTGAATTCACAGCGACTGTGAAATAATTAAAATAAAAATTATGCTTCAATAAGCACTTCGTGAATTTGTCATTCTGGAGTCGCTGATACGCTAGAAAGACTGTCTAGAAATTGTTACAAAACTGACAAACTTGTTTCACGGTAAAGGACCTACAGCAATCCGAGGTATGGTTTTAAATTGTTTGAACTTTTCACAATAACGGATAAATGCTGACTTGAGTTCTCGACGCTTAAGTATGCATAGCGGTAAACACTGTTTGTGCTGATTACTGATAATGTGAACTGATCTTGTTATTCACGTGCTTTCTGTCTCGTCACTTTCATTTCAGAAAGCGATCTGGTCAATAATGTATTTAAGGTAAGACAAATTCAATTTTGTTACCTTTCTAACTTTATATTTCAGAAAGAGATACATAAGGGATATGACAGGCTCCATTAAGGCCTACAACCCAGAATAATTGAACAATTATACTGAATGTATTTATTAGACTCGCTGAAACTTAAGCAGCTTCAAAGTTGATTCACTGTGCTCCATGGGAGTCGATGCATATCTTCCATGCGTAAGCAATTTGCACATCGTGGAAGTGTTTCTTCAGTTTGGACGATTTTGTTACACGAAAGTACTTTCGGCTCAGGGTAGTTTTTTGAACTTGAGGCTTGGTACTAACCGGGACTACGGGTACTACGGGTACTACCCGGGATTCACGTACACTCACAGTATTTATAGGGATCATTGTCTTCAGTTTTCTATCAATAGCTCAAGAAAGGAATAGCGTTCAGGTATTCTGTTGGGCGGGGACAAACGTTTCCATCACGTGACTGAGTATGATAACCATATTTGTATAATAATTCTAACACTTGTTTCTCAGAAACTTGCAGGTCACGTGGCAGCTTGACCTTTTTATTATAAATCAGTAAAAGGTTTTGGATAATAAGATGTAATCTGGCCTTGGAAATTTAGTAGTAAAACTGTTATGCCAATCAAAGTCGTTGTCGCTTTGTTATACTTATTTCAGTCCTATTGAAATGTGGTATTCTGAATGATGTTACGGATCTAAAAGGTCAGGAAAAGAAGCCCCGAACATGGCGAATTTTCAGTCTGCGAATGGAATGGTGTAGAACAGTTTCAGTTTATTTATTTGCCAGAAATAAAAATAAATAATAAATACATACAGACAGACAGACATTCAATATATCACACAATTGCAAATCAGAAGATAAAGAGACGTCAATTGTAAGTAAATGAATTAAAGGTACTTTCCTGGCGAGGTGGCTCAAATTGAAATCCTGTAGGGGCTTATTATATAAACTCAGTCATTAACCTTAGACTAAATATAAAGAATAAATAGGCGGCGAAATCATACTGAAACATGATTAGGATAAAAAGCAAGCAAAGAAAAAAGAAAACAAACAAACAAATAGAAAAAAAAGCAGCAAAAAAAGTATCATTTACAAGTGGTGAATCAGCTAAGAAGTAATATTTTCAATCTGGTTTTAAAAAGAGAATAGTAGCAACACTTTGTATATGGACAAATGGCATGACAGATTCGATTTAGTAGATTAGAACATTAACCTGTGGTCAGTCGTTAGACAGTTTGCATAACGCTTCAGGTAAAACCTTGTTTACATATCAGGTGAAGTTTATCTCGCGTTGTGAGAACTTGCGACTGGCACCAAAATGTCCGCGGGTCTTCTGAGTGAAAGCGTTTATCGTTCGGTATATTTTGTTGCGCAAAATAAAGACAAAATAAGTTGTGGAAAACATGGTCCACGATGCCTGACGACTGCTTTGTATGATCTTGAATTTAAAATTAAAACATTTACGTCAAGATTGACATCTCATGGCCCCTCTTTTGTCTTCGGCATTAAAGTAAAAATTTGAACGCGTTGCTGGTTTTACTGATGCCGTGCGCTGATCGAGTTGTTATTTTTTTCCTTGCAGAGAGAGTTTTTTTAATAATGTGAGGTAAGACCAGTTCAGTTTGTGTCATACTTCTTCTAGCTTTAAGACGATACCTCAAAAACTAGTCTGAATGCCATGCATGTATATAAGCAGTGTTAATTCTGATGCTACACTGAGTCACTGCGTTGCGTTGTGCATACCTGTGTAAAAAACTTCAGAACTTTGTTTTTAAGCTGAATATCTTCATTGAGTGAACTAATTGTCATAAATGTGTTCCTCATCTATTTAGCTTCCGTTACCGTTTAGTTCCGATGGATGTAAGTCTAGTTGGTTTTGTTTTGCATGAAACGTTTCTCCATCACGTGACCGGAAAACGCAATCAAAGTGTTGCAACGTGTAAACCGCACAAGATGCACTTGGCTCCGCTTTTGAAGTCTTGTTATCGCAACTCATTATTCGACAAGAGTCGAGCCTTTCGTTACACCATGTAATGATTTCACTCCAAACGACAACTCACCGTCTTTTGAAGGAAGGTTAAAGTATAAAATGTTCGGTTTGGTTGATTGGATTTCAGTGGTAATAATTGAATATTCTCACTAAGGAACTTTTATAATTCAAATTCACTGTGGAAGTCGTTTTCTGCTCTCTGAATATATTGATGTTGCTGTATTTTTCCATTCTTACCACAAAGAAGTCTTGCAACAAGAGCAATCTAAACATGTAAAGTTAAGTAGCAACCAGTGACGCGCTTATCATGACGTTAGTTTTTAAAAACATTTTGTTTTGTGTGTATTTTGTCATTCAAAGGTATAAGGCGTTTAGTACTGTAAAGATTCTAACAAGGCAGAACATGGAAAAAGTTCAATGGCATGGTATGCATGACACACATAACAGAAAATGCATTTCCGTTTTATTAATCTTTAGTCATTGGTGTGAAACATCTCCGTCACGTGATTGAGTCAACTTAGAGTACCACTATTAGTATGCAAGTGTTAGTGGTCCAGTGCACCCTGAATCTGACGGACGTCATCTTGTGGCAGCTTAAAATTAGGTCTGCAGGTTGTGAGACGTGCTTTCAGTTATATTCACAGTCTGTGACGTTTCCTTAGAACTCGGAGTGCTCAGTTCGTGGCTTTGCGGGTTAAATATATCTCTACTTTGAAATGAAAAGAACATGTTAGATCATGTTACGTTTGACAGCTCATCTGAGACGTGAAAAGCCTCCCGGCGTATCCGGAGGACAAACAAGCTGCCAGAGAAATCCTTTTTCAGTTTCTATTTTCACATTCTAAATATATCCTATATGACTGTATAGGTTTTGTTTTGCACCACTTTTCTTGTCCATAAAGTGATCATGCATGACTGAATAAAATGAACATGTTTGCTGTTTACATAAGCGAAGGCTTAGCGAAGTTGCAGCGTTGATATGGCGCGTATGTTGAATACAACCAATGACCTAAAGACGACTCCGTGCAGTTCTCGATTTAACTCATTCTAACATCATCAGTATTTCACTGCATCTAGATTTCAAATGTATACCGGAGGTCGTTCGTTTTGTGCAACAGCGATGACGTTTTTTCTCCTTCAAGTGATCGAATCGATTCAACATTTTGTAAAATGTACTTTACTCCCGGGGAGGGCACTAAAAAAATTTTATACGGAGAGGCTCTGTCCCGAGGTCCAACCCCTTACTCTTCTATACACCATTTTAGACAGAAAAAGTACCCCTTTCGTATACCTTCCATTGACAAAGGGTACCCCTTTCATATACCTTCCACTGGAACAGTACAGTCATCAGGTATGTGCTCGAAATGTTTTAATGAAAGGCCCTTTTAAATACCTAAATGACAGATTTCCCTACCCTTTCATATACTTCGAGTCGTAAAATCCCTACCCTTTCATATACGTGAAGCGTGGAAAAGGTACCCCTTTCGGGCGGAGCCTCACCGTATAGGCCATTATAGGGAGTACCCCCACCCCCGGGACTTTACCGGTATAACCAAGCGTTGTGTATGCTGGTAAGGTTGTAGTGAATCCTTTTTTCTAGTAGCGCACTGCGGATTATTTAGCCACTAAATTTATTATTGCAACTTCCAAATGCATCCAATGTCCACAGATTTTCTGATGTTTGGTGTTTCTAATTATATTTTGAGGGTTTACAGGAAAAATAGCGAGTTGTGGCAGACGATAAAATTTCTGGTCGAACAACCGGGGCCTGAAATAAAAACAATTTTTGTTCCCTGTTAAAATAAGACAAACTTTACAATTCTCGTACATTTCTTCATTTACTGTAATTTTAGTCTTACTAAATTTGTCCCTAACCAGGAAAAGGTAGTTATTTGTGAACATTATTGCTATAAATTTATTTCAAATGGTCTTGAAATTAAAGCACAAATGTGACAGCTATCTTTAAAAACACAACAACGCTTTTAAGCTTCTGGAACATGTTTCGATGTTACAAACATCATCTTCAGCTAAATGAACATCTTTAATTTGGCTGAGGATGATGTTTGTAACATCGAAACGTAAACATGTTCCAGAAACTTAAAAGCGTTGTTGTATTTTTATAAATTTATTCATCAGTTCTATTTTATCTAGTCTAGGAGCCGATATCAGTAACAGAACTTCCTTTATTCGCGATTAGTACATACAACATGGTGGACGACTCGAACGTGCCCCCTACGTAGCCGCTGACCAACATCTCCCCCCTTTTGCAAAAAAAAAAAAAGAATAAGTACATAACAAAAGAGACTAGAGGGCAGAACAAAGTCCAACTGAAAACCAGGAGCCTGGGCCATTACAAATGGTATCCTATACTTAAGTAAAACGACATGTTGACTGTTTGTATATTCAGACTCTTAGTCAATGCGTATAAATAAAAAAATTATGACTAGGTTGTCACGTAGTCTTTCGGGGGTTTTAATTATCCGTCCAGACCGGGTCTGCTTGACTGGGGATCCTGTCAGTTCCTGGGGCTGTATTGGTGTAATGACTGGTGCTTTCTCCTGTGGGAGTGTGTCAGGGACTTGTGGGACAACCGGAGCAGAGTGTTTGAATGGCGGTCCCAAAGGTTGTAGGCTGGGGCTGAGCTGAAGGGTGTGGACTGGGATGTGTGTCCTCTGCAGTTTCCATGGGTGGTTTCTGGTAAGCGGCTGTAGGAGGGGTGCTGGTTTCGACTTCTGCTCGGGGATGGTGGCAGGATGGTGGGGCTGCAGGCCTTAGCTACACTCTGTTCCTTCGAATCGTGCGGCCCTGGGTGGTGCGGATTGTGTAAGAGCGAGGGTTCTCATGGGTGAGCACTTCTCCATAGATCCATGGTTTCCCCCGCTGGTGCGGAGGTGGTTTCGCGTAAGCATAGGTACCAGTGATGAGTGGTCCTTGTTCTACACCAGCTGACTTGTCGTAGTAGGCCTTGCTATCACGCCTTTTCTTGGTGATCTCCTCCTCAACTATTCTGAAGTTCAGCACGGTGGGTGTCAATGGTTGATCCGTGGTGGGGAGTGTGGTTCTGGTGCGTCGTAGGAGCGTCGTAGAGCACTGGGCTGGTGAGTAGGTGTGACCTTGAGGCGGGGTGTTCCTGTATAACAGCATGGCGCTGTGGAAGTCATCAGCCTTCTTAAACATGGATTCTGCAACTTTGACGGCAGTTTCTGCTCTTCCGTTACCCTTAGGGTGGTAGGGGGATGAGGTGGTATGTTTGAACCCGTATTCGACAGAGAACTTCCTGTAGTCTTCACTGATAAACTGTGGTCCGTTATCGGTGTGGCAGATCGCCGGAACCCCGTATCTTGCGAAGTGGACTTTGGTTTTGTCAATGACTGTTGAGGAAAAGGTATCTTCTAGTTTGTCTACCTCGATCCAGTCAGAGAAGTGGCAGACAGTCACTAAGAATCTTTGCTTTTCCAGCTCACAGAGATCTTGACTGACTATCTGCCAAGGACCTGTTGGTATTGGAAACGATTTCATTGGTTCTTTTGGTGCAGACTGGCCATACTGGGCGCAGGTACTACACGCGTCACACATGTCTTGGATGGACTTTCGCATGCCGGACCAGAAAAGAACTTCACGTGCCATACGTATGTTCGATTCCCCACCAAAGTGGTTGGCGTGGATCTTGCGAAGCATGTCCTTTTGCATTGATTGAGGTACCATAACCTGGGCGCCTTTGTAAATGATGCCATTTTTCACTGATAGTTCGTCCCTATAATTCCAGTAGGGCAGCAAGGACTCGGGAATGTCTGCTCTGTCCGCCGGCCACCCGTTTACAATGACTTTGTATAAAGTGTTCAGGGTGGTGTCTTTGCTAGTTTTCCACGTAGCTGGTGTTCAGTGCTCTCCGTTAGTCTCGGATTACGTGCGTTGCAATCTGACTCCATCTCCATTCTGAAAACATCAAAGTTCTGTACTCGTGTTGTGATTGGATGGGGTAGGGCCGCGCGAGAGAGCGTGTCTGCCAGGTAGAGAGTAAGTCCTCTCTTGTACTTTACGGAGAACTGATAACGCTGTAATGTCATAAGCATTCGTTGTAGACGGGCCGGTGCCTTGTTCAGTGTTTTTTTCATGATAGTTTCTAATGGCTGATGATCTGTGTGGACTTCAATGTCAGGCTTGCCATACAGCCACTGGTCAAACTTTTCGAAGCAGTTGCAGATTGCCAGGCATTCCTTCTCTATCTGAGAGTAGCGTTGTTCTGTAGGATTCATGCTTGACGATGTGAGGGCAACTGGTTGTAGTTTACCATCATCACTGGGTTGTAAGAGGGCGCCGCCAACAGCATTATCACTGGCATCTGTCTGGAGGACAACCGGTTTCTGGAGATCATAGTAGGCTAAGGTGGGGGCAGATGAGATCAATTGTTTGGCCTTGACGAAGGCTTTTTCCTGGGCCATGGACCATGAAAACGGTACGGCGTCCTGCGTTAACACGCGCAGGGGTTTAATCACGGAGCTTAGGTTGGGGCGAAGGGCGCGAAGGGCGACAGATAGTTAACCATGCCTATGAAGCGAAGGAGTGCTGGCTTGTTCTGCGGTGTGGGCATCAGTGTTATTGCCGCTACTTTGTCTGGATCAGGTTTCAATCCGATATCGGAGATGATTGTGCTCATGAACTTGACCTCTTTAAGCTTGAAACGTAGTTTGCCGCGTTGATCTTGATGGCTCTTTGGTCACAGCGTTCCAGTAAGGCGATAAATCTTTGGTCATGGTCTGCCTGGGCGTCCTCGTAGGTGTTGCCCTCCCCATGCACGAGGATGTCATCGGCTATACATATTATTCCTTCCAGGCCTTCCAATGCAGATGTCAGCCTCATTTGAAACTCGTCTGGCGCACTATTAATACCAAAGGGGAGACGAAGCCACCTGTATTTGCCATATCAGGTATGCATGGTTGTCATCCAAGAGGATTCCTCATCAAGGGGGATGTGGAGGAAGCCTTCTTTAACATCCACGAGAGAGAAGCACTTGGCTGCGCTAAGCTTATGAAGCTGTTCATTAAGGGTGGGCATTTGATGTTTCGGACGCTGGATGGCCTTATTTACTGTCTGGCGTGGATCGATGCATACGCGGAATCTCTTTGGTATTTCTCTAATTAATTCATTGGAACACCATGGGGTTGGTTCATTGACTTTGACTAGGACGCCTGCCTGCACATAACGGTCCAAGGCTTCTTTCTCTTTCGCTCGTTTCGCAACTGGTATTCGATGAACTGGCATCTGAACTGGCTGGACGCTGTCATCAATCTGAAAGTGTACAGGGGGCCCAAGCCGGCCAAGGCCTTCGAACGTGTCAGCATACTGGACTATAATGTCCTGAATTTGTAGCTGGCCTGGTGGTGGAAGTCGACGGTGTGAAGGAATAGAATTGGAGCTGAAGGTGATGGTAGTGGGTTACACGGGCTGGCTGTGGTCTCGTGGATTTGCTGGAGATGGTTGCAGATCTTAGGGTTCACCTGATTTTGGCATGGGGCCGTGAACTGTTGTGTGCTGGCATCAACTTGCGTAGTGAACTGGAATCCAGGAGGGTTATAGTGTCTGGTACTCGCGTTATGGTCTCCTGATGAGTGAAGGGAATGAACTTCGTCTGCTTGCACGCTAATTAGGCCCAGTCTTTCGCTGTCGCAGCCCGACAGAAGTGCTGGCTTGAGCCCAATGTAAGAGTCTGGCAGGACTTGAAAGGTCAGGGTGTCAAACTTGTTATTCTTTTCGCACAATAGTTCCACCTGACCAACAGGATGAAGCGGCTTGGAGTTTCCATAGGGATGGAGGCGGTAGGGGGAGCGCTTTACTTCTGCATCTGGGAAGAAAGAGCGCAGGGTGCTGGCAGCGATGGTATTGCAGGTGGCTGCAGTGTCTATTTGAAACTTTACTTGCTTGAATGTCTGGCCCGCTGTGGAGAGTGATAGGTTTGTGAAGTATCGTTTTGACTTCTCGACGGATGCAATGCTGTGAACTTGTGTGCCCAATGAGTATATATATCCGTGAATTTGGTCATAGGATGATGCGTGCTCCTCTGCTGCGGCATACATGTCGGTGTAATGAAGGTCTCTTGGTCGGGGTTTGTACTTGGGTCGCGTTTCTAGCTGCCTTGGGGGCCTCTTCCTTGTGGCCTCCAAGGAGATCTGTTGCTGGGACTTGGAAGCTTGCGGTCTTCTAGGCAGACACGAGCGAAATGGTCATTGAAATCTTTATTAAATATCAATCAATCAATCAGTCAATCATTGCCACCACAAGCTGGTGCAGGACTTTCCATTAGCTGGACATGATTTCATGGATGTGGACCACGCCGATCGCCGCACCAAAAGCATGTGTCAGGTTCCCTGCGAAGTTTCATCTGACTGTATCGAAGGCCCTGTCCAGTGGACATGTTCATCGATTCCTTTGAAAGAATCTGCAATTAACTTTTTCTCTGGTTGGCGGACTCTATAGCTCTCGCTTCGGCGACTACATCGGACAGGGACTTCTCAGAGTTGTCAGGTTTTATATGTGTTTTAAGCAACTCCGTACGTATGTTATCCTCATTCACCCAAATATAAATTTGTCTCTACAAAGTTCATCACTAAGGACGCCATAGCCACATAGGCTGCCAGCGTGTCTCACCTTGACTTCCCACTTTGGATGGACTCGTGATGGCCCTGTGAAGAGGTCCAGAACTTGTATCGATCAGTTAGTAGTGAACTTCCTGTGCTGTCTGTGCAATGGGCTCGTAGTTTATCCATCCAAATCCAGGGTTTCTTTTTATCTTCGTCCGGAATTTGGGGTTCGATTGTGTATCTGACCACGGACAAAGCTTCATCTGGAAGTGCAGAGCGTAACGCTTAAATCTCTAGAAGAGGACTTTTGTAATGAGCGGCTCGTTCTGTAACAGAATCTTTAGCGAGTTCGCGGTAATTAGCTTGTACGCAGTAGTCGTTGAATCGTAACTCGAAGTTCTTGAAATTTTCGCTCACATTTCCCACAAGTTTGAGCTCCGGTCTTTTAAGATTTGCCATCGTGTTTCCCCACTTCTGACATCAAGTCTAGGAGCCGATATCAGTAAAGAACTTCCTTTATTCGCGATTAGTACATACAACATGGCGGACGACTCGAACGTGCCCCCTACGTATGTTCGGGCACGTAGCCGCTGACCAACAATCTCGCCTGCATGTTTCGCGCCTGCATGTTTCGTAACTGAAGGTCCTGAAGGAATCTGGTCAATATTCTGAAATGTTTTTTATGCATGTTAAGACTTAGTTCAAAAGGTTCAGTACTTGTGAGAAGCTTTACTTATTCGCTGCACTGTTACATGGTCTTCGTTGCATGGGCTGAATGTGGTAAAAATTTTATCCTTTTAATTCCTGGTAACTGTTATACCTTTCACTTTTCCCGTGTTCCTTTCTTTGTTTTCTCCACACAGAAGAAACGAATTGTTTTATGTACAAACTACTAAGATTACAAAGTGTATTTTTCTTTTAATGTGTATACTAACCGTAACCTTGTAAACATTTGTTGTGGTTTTAAAATCGGTATTTTAAATCGAGAAGGCTTAATAATCCACAGGCCCATAAGCCTCCTCGGCACCATCTCTGTGGATTTTACTTTTTTTTTTTGCCTATGTAATTATGTGTGTGTGGCAAAGCAAATAAATATTAAAAGCTAACGTACGGCTAAACTGCTAAACACAAAACTCGACATCTTTATTTGTCTCTTAGGTATAGCCCCGGTAGAAAAAAAAGAAAATCTGGTCTTGAAATTACATTTACGGTGCGTAACATCACATGGTCTCGACTTAATGATCTATTGATCCATGTATAATTCAGTGTATGTCCACTGAAAATGTTCAACACGCATCTGGAAGGTGGAGAGGGGAGAGAAGGTGGCTCTAATGTTAGAAAACGCAAAAGACCAACAAAGAAACACATAAAGGAACAGAAGTTCGATATACACCCTGACGAGCTTTGTCCAACAACAATAAACTTGCATAGAGCGAGAAAACACACTGCCACAATACCCTTCGATGAAAGCAAAACAGAGGACGAGATACGAGAAATCCTTATGGAGCAACTACCACAGCTCAGAGGAATCAGGTGAGGCAAAGGAACAACTTTACGGACAGTGTCTTATGATACATATAAGCTTTTTTGCCCGGATGGTGGCCATGTGAAAATTAGAAATAAATTCATGCCTGGTTAAGGGTGCTTCCTACCTTCGGGGGTAAGAAAAATCGATTTTCCGCTTAATCCACCAAATTCAAGTTAAGCACTCTTATTTAACATTTACCGAAAACAAATTTAGAATCTTGAAAAGCGTGCTAGTTATTTTTGATAAAGTATTTTCAAATACCTCCAAAGTGAGTGAAATAAGTAATACGACATGATAGAAATGCATGAAACCCCAAATGGAAACTCGAAAAAAATCCGAGTTCCACATGGGATTGGAACCCACGACCCTCCGCGATCTAGAAGGACGCTCTAACCACTGAGCTACTGGAGACTCTGTGGTGAGCAAGGGTGAAATGTGGGCTTTGACTGGGACCGGATCACGCGGTCACACCGCGTGATGCGGTTCTAATCCCATGTGGAACTCGGATTTTTTTCGAGTTTCCATTTGGGGTTTCATGCATTTCTATCATGTCGTATTTCAAATAAAAGTTAAATAAATTAGTTAGGTGTCATAATCTGATAGATGGCGAATTGGTCCATGTGGGGAGTTCGATTGATTCCGGACAGGATTCAGCTTCCTTGGGTTTTTACCGCGGCGTTTCCCTTTGGCTTTCGCGACCTTTCCCATTTCACGGCTGACTGCCCTGAAAATAGGAACGTGACCGGGATGCGATGCTTTTCCCGGGAAATTTCCGTTCTATTGTAGTCGACACTACAGGGTACTGCTATTTTATTGGTTCGCGGTTTAAAGAGGTGACTATATCTCCCGTGGAGGCGCTGGATGTTTACAAACCTTTCTGAGCTAAAATCTCGCGCTTGATATTTTGGAGAATAAGTCGGCTTTGAACGAATTCTTAGAGCATGTAGATTTGACGGATTTTCATCAAATTCGGCCAAAATATTTCACAGGTATCGACAAAAGAAACCGTATCTGGAAATCTTGTTATTTAAAATATTTTCTGCGTGGCAAGAATTTACGCAATACCTCTCCCACATTTTTAGCGACGCCAACTTTGGTCGCAGATATCAAGTTAGCCAGTCAATATATCGGAAAAGCCTGTCACTGATTTATTGAGTGCCTTGTGAATAACACTGTACAGTTAGTTTACTATTCCTGTGGCATTTGATACCCGATAAATTCACTCAAGCAGACCACTATCGTTTTGGAGTTCAGCGGTTCGTTCTCATTTCGTAAAATAAAACTAAGTAAAGCTATTATATCTTTCACTTAGAACGCGCGCTGTGATTGGTCAATCATACGGGCCTTATTCTACAGTACGGCCCGCTTCACTTCAACTAGTTTTCTTTCCCACGCGCCGGATTACCTCAGAGATATAATAAATATCTTACTAACCTCGTTTTCTCGGTCCGTACTGTAAGTTACGGATCCTCCTTTTTTCCCATCAATTTATGGCCCGCGCCCTTCGCTTCACAGTACGGACCTCGAACTCGGTTAGTAAGAGGTATTTATATTTTTGTCAAAACTATATTGATTAAACTGACGCGCGTAAGACCCTCGAAAGTAGCCAGTAACCTTAACCTGAATTTCTGTTCTATTTCAATCCGTGGCTTTGTTTCTTATAACAATGTTTACCCTATATCTGATTAAATTATATAGTCAAAATTCAATCAGTAGTTTGCTTTTTAATCGTTTGATTCTGTTTTATGCTGCAACCCTCTCGCGCTATTTCATTTTCAGGTTCAGGCTATTTACGAAAAGCAAGAAAGGAAATCACTTTTGTCCGTGCTCTCCCGAGTGCACTGATCCATCTCATGCACAAAAAAGCATTGCAGAGTGGAATGCCAAGAATATAGGGAAAATGGCGAGAGGACACAAAGTTGTGTATATTCATTGCCAGGTAAATTGTGACTCCACAATCTAGGCTACCATTTACAGTACCGTTGTTACTACCACAACTACCATTGCCTTAACAACCGCCATTAAATTGATCACCATTTTTACCTTTTTAACCATAAAGTTATTCTGACGCGTACGTGATACATGTACAACAAAAATCCGGTGTTAAGAGAGCATAGCCTTTAAAGTTAATTGAAAGGGTCAAAATGGTGTTTTCATAAAGGAAACTACAGAAATCCGCAAGTGGAAACTCGAGTATTAACTCATTCGACAACTACCGCGTCTTGCCAAAGTAACTAGATTAATTAGTCTACACCTCAGCCCATTACTGCTACTGCCATTAAGACTACCACTACCACTAACACCACCATTATCCACCACCACCATTATATGCAACTACCACTACCACCATTACTATTGCTGCTGCTCCTACTACCACTTAAAAATACAAATACCAGATCCACCACCACCACCACCACCGGTCATACAAATAAAGCGATTTACTACTACTACTGCTGCTGCTGCAGCTGCTGCCACCACTCAGATCACTTCCACTATCACCACCACAAGCACTACAACTACTACTTCTTCTACTTATGCTACTATTACCACTCCCACCACCACAGTTACTGTAAGTAGTATCACCACAATCATTACACTAGCATTACCACCATCGTCACTACCGACCTATGGCAGTACTGTTACCATTGCCACCAGAACTACTACCACCACCACCGTTACCATTTAATAACTGCCAGTACCGTGTAGTATTGCCACCAGCAATACTACCACAACTACTAACACTACTTCCACCATGATCAAGGCTATTACATCTGCCAACACCGCTGTCTCCCTGGCCCCGGTTCCTGGAAAGCCGATTAGCGCTAATCGACGGATAAATCCCGCTAATCGAGGAATAAAATTTATCCTTCGGTTAGATTCTGTTCCACAAAGCACGATTAGCACTATCCTAAGCATAAACCAACGGTTAAATTTAACACACCTAGCGAGGTGGATTAACTCGTTATCCGCGGAATAAAATTTTCAAAACAAACAAAATGGCGGAATAAACCGTTCGTGAATTTGGTGCAGGAAATAAGGGAAAACAACTTATACCACAAATAATACGTCTTCGAGACTTGAACGACCGAGAACTTTCAGTCCATTCAAATTCAGGAGAGTATAAATTTAATTTTCGGTAGAAAACAGTCATCTAAAGTGAACGATGGCGAACCAAGACGGGAAAAACATGCAAATCTTAACATTTTTTCTTACTCAAAATTGATAAGTTATTCGTAAGCTTAAACATTCGCAACAACATCGTCAACTAACTCTTTTAAACGGTAAGATCTTAAAAATAAATAGCTATTCTATTCTAGCAGAGGCTTCACGAAGCAGAAAATAAGCAGCAAAGCTTTGATTTTAGTTATGCTGAACGCGAGAGAAAAACAACACGCAACGACTAAAATATTTTTTATCACTTGCATTTCTATATACGTTTTCCTTTACCCTTCGACATAACGTTTCGCCTGTTCGAGGAATACAAATTTTTAATCAAATAAAATTCTTACAACAAACTGCATTAGAAAGAAGTTAAAAGGAAATAAAAAGGCAAGGCACTTAACGTCGAAAATTTGGTTTATCAACGGAGTTGATAATGTAAATTGACCACCGTACAGGGATTCGATTAGCTGACGTTTCGAGCGTTAGCCCTTCGTCGGAGCGAATCGAGGAATTGTGGGTTGTGTATGGTTTATATACAGAAAATGGAGCTACGCTATTGGTGGTAACATAGTAACGTGAAAAACAGGAATAAATTAATTGAATGAAAAGCGCTCGTTGATACCGTGGGGATTAAGAGTGCCAATTTGAAAGATCAGTTTTTGCTCGAGATTTTTACGGCTTTCCGTGGTACCTTGACGTAGGGAAAGGCCGGAGATCGACATGTGTTGTTTGGAATGGTTAGGGAGATTAAAATGCCGAGCGACAGGTTTGGATGCGTCTTTGTCATCTTTCTCAACATCACGAAGATGTTCTCGGAATCGGTCACCTAGTCGTCTTCCTGT
>JAEMWC010000164.1:822500-837500 GCA_016490735.1 Pachyseris speciosa | reverse complement strand
AAAATGGCCAAATTTGAGGTGTTTAAAATTTGCATCAAATGTGTTTATCACCCATGGCCAAAATATAATTATAATTAATATTTAGAAACCCTAGTATCTGTTTAAGCTCTGCTGCAAATTTGTTGTCTGGGAAGAGAAATTGCGAAATTGATTGAGCTTGTTTTTGATGTTTGTCAAAACATCCGACAGGCAACATAGTAAAGCCACTATTTTCTACTTGTTTGTAGAAGACAAAATACTATAACAGCATTTTTTTGAAAGTAAAGGAATAGTTCTACCTCCTGGTGGAATGTCGTTTGAATTGGCTCACATTCGCTCTAGAAATAGACTCCTATTTGTCGGCCATTTCAGAGTAAAATTTTTGCTCAAAACATGGGTTTGAGGCGGCTATGATCAATTGTGGTTACCATGACAACGACACAACAGATGACCCTTATATGGCCATTTTCGTTCATCCCCCAGGTAACCTACCCTTGCACAAAAAATGAAGGGGGGTTAAAAATGTTTATTTCCAACTTTGCTTCACTTCCTCAGAGACCTGCTCTTACTTTCCCTACCACTGCTACCACCACCACTACTACTACCAACACCACTACCACTACTACTACTACTACCAACACCTCTACAACTTCTACTGCTACCATGGCCAACACCAGTTCTACTACTACCAACACCCCTACCACTTCCACTACAACGTCCACTACCATTACCGCAACCATCACAATCACCCCCTACGGCCGTTATCATTATCTCCGCCACTGCCACTGCTGGGCTCCTACAACTGTAGTCGCCAACACCACCACCACAACTACTTCTACTACCATTGTCATCACCACAACCATTACTACTGCTAACATTACCACCACCACAGAGATACAGACATACGCGAAGTGCTCATTTTTCATTTTATTTCCAAACCTTAATATAGCTTCGTCCAAACCAATTACAAGTCGAATTAGAAGTCAATCAAATAGGCAATATGTTAGCTGCCAACGAGGTAGGTAATTTTTGTTATCGCAAACTTCTTTGAAGTGAGTAGTTTATGATAAAATCAGTAATGTTATTAATATACGACGACTTTAAAATATAAGGATCTGATGAAGAACCTTTGTTCCTAGCCAGCCAAGTATTGTGTAATTAATCGCTGACCTCAAAGAATGAGGTATTCTGAGCGGAAAGAATAGTAAGCGGCTTACTGTTCTCTATAGTACAGTATAAGCTGAATGTAGCTCAAAGATCCGGTTTGACATCACACTGTAAAAGGGTAATAAAGTTTTCTCTCTCCAATAATACAGTGAAAGCTCTAGGATAAAGGATCATGTTTCGGGAAATGAATCACTCGTACATGCCAGTTTTATGTGTAGTCTAGGACATGGTTATTTAATTTGAGATCCCCTCACAAAATTCTTTTTCGGCAGAATTTCGCTTTGGGATCAAGGGCAAACAATAACGAGCGCACAAGAATAACAAGCGAAAACACTGCAACGATAACCAGAAATAGCCAAGACATTGGATGCAATACACCTCAGAGAGGTTTGTTTTACCTGTACCACTCTTGCCAGATTAGAGATTCAAAGGGTAATCTTGTATCCCGTTAGGTTTCTACACTTTACTGAGACAAACGTTTCCTGACGCCTGCCTGATCTGCACTAATTAAAAGCAGTACAGTTCGAAAACATTTTTATCGCTTTTGATGAACCTATCGTTTAACTCAGAGGAGAGAGTATCCAAAAATTCCCAATTACATTCTATCTGTTATCATCCCATTACTTATCTTCTCGATAATATATTTTCGGCTTTAAAACAATCTGCTAGCAATGGCAACGTAGCGCTACACATTAGCTGTCAAGCATTCGGTCCTTCTGCCGTCCACTTCTACCACATCTTTTTTCGCCGATATCTATTCAGTGCCGAAAATCCACCTACCCCGACGCGAGTTCGTGATCTTACAACACACACAGTTTAATCCCACGACAAATATTGCCAATTGAAGTTAATTAATGCGATATACCCAATTTGGTACTTGCGAGAGATCAGCCGATAACATACTTGGAAGAAGATGAACAAAACAGCTCGCTTTGCATATTCAGGGGATGTCTATACATAGTAAAATTCCTCAGCTTGGCCATCAGCCTTTTTCCCCGTAAGATACACGCAGTAATCACCACTAGGTCGCCTATGAACGGCTGTCAAACAGGCGGATTGTTCGTGCAACTCACGACAGGCTTTCATTCATTTTTCAGGTTCAGGAAGCGCTGCAACGACTGCTTCAGTAGTCCAACGAAATATGGTAATGGATCGCTTATTCGCGAATACATCTCAGACTATAATAAAGCTATGAAAGCTTATGTGTTCTCCATCTACTTGACGTACAAAATGCTTAAATGGGTGCTGGTCTACAGTTGACTGGTTGACGGTAGAAATTTTAGCCTTTCACTGGCGACTATTGAGTTTGACTCGTTGTCTTAGGAACATTTTTAAGGTCTTTCGCCCACCAACTTCCTTTATTTAAAGTCATTTCAATTTTCCATCCACTTTAAGGTTTTAGGGAGCAGGGTTGGCGCTGTGGTGAGAGCACTCGCTTCCCACCAGACAGTGTGACCCGGCTTCGATTCCCGGACTTGGCATTATACGTGGGTTCACAGATGTGCCAAGCTCAGTGTGAGATTCGGTCCATGTGGTACTGTCAGCGTATTACGCAATATCAACATGGCTGGAATTAAAAGGATTTGTATGGGAATCTCGGGAAATAGACTCTAGAAAATAATTCTATGCCCTCAAAAGGTGAGTTCTTTGCTTCCTGTGTGGTTTCACTTTTTTCAATCGGGTTAGATCAGGAAAATAACCACACCAAATAACCAAGAAACACACCATGAAAATAAGGTATGGCTTCTTTATTGACACCTTTTGCGTACGATTATCTTCTTTAATCTATTTCCCAAGATTCCCATACAAAGCCTTGTTGATATTGCATAATACGCTGGTACCACAGAAAGCCGACCCTCACACTGAGCTTAGGCTGCCTGTGGTAGATTGAGTTTGTTGTTGGTTCTCGTCCTTGCTCCAAGAGATTTTTTCCGGGTACTCCGGTTTTCCCCTCTCCTCAACATTAACATTCGGCAAACTTCAATTCGATCTGTCTTTGAGTGGAAGAATAGCAACTCTGTGGAGATGCATCCGATAAATTCTATTTATTTATTTATTTATTTTTTCTCTCTTTGACTGATGACGGTAAAAATGACGCGTGTTTGAAGGTTGACTGTTTAACACCATTAATACCCTCATACTTGCGCACGCGGATTACCAGCACGACACCACTCTTTAGTCTTACCACCCCAATATAATCACCCCAACTCCAAGGGTAGTCTTACAGTGGTACACTCCATTTAGGATCGCGAGAGGCGCTTGGAGCAACGAAATGGAGGGAAAGTATCATCTTCTTGGCGACCAGTGAGAGGCGAACTTCTTCCTGAAGTGGCAATGAAACGTAAGTATTGTAAACAAATGTGGCACATATGGATTCGCCCTGTTTACTGAAAGCCCTGAACTACAAAACATCACCATACTTACTTACTAGTATTCTCCCATAACAACTGGCTCAAGAAGCTGGGCCTGATCGAGCAACTCTGACGCTTCTTTCGATCTCGTGCGCTCCGCCAAACTTTTCGGGTGCATTATTTTACTACTATCCTGCGAAATCGGGAGAAATATCGCTAGATAGGAAGCTAATGTCCCTTTTTTTTTAAATTTAATTTTATTGTTTGTAAAATTCGTCCTTGTATTTGTAAGGGTAAAAAATGTTGTTGTTGGATACTTAACCGACGAGGCCGTAGGCCGAGTTAGCTGAGATTGGGGGGGGGGGGGGGGGGGGCATTCCACTAGATTGAGATTAACTTACTTTAAAGTAAGTTAACCTGAGCGTGAGGTCGTTACGGGAAAATCTCAAACTGAGGCCTTGCCGTATTGACCGAACGATAACGAATTCAATACAGCTCGGCCGAGGTTTGAGATTTTCAAGTAACGACCGAACGGTCGAGGTTATTAAGTTGTTTATTACATGGCTAACGAAGCGGTTCTAAAGAAAAAAATCCTCAATTCAAGCAGAAGTCGTCAATTCACATCCAGTAATGCGCCATTTATCGTTTCAAACCCAGATCAAACTTTTCACTCAGAGCTTTCCTGGTTGTGTTTTTACTTTTTTGCTTGAGTCACAACAATTTTCAACGTTAATGAAACAAATATGGCCTTTGGATAATCCTTTCCATTTTTCCTTTCCAAATTTGCATAATCCGTAATCGGCCCTTGTGCATTACGGGAGAATAATACCGTAGCACTTAGCTGCGCTTAGCAAATCAGAGCGCGCGTTATATTGGCTACAAACACTAGCCTTATAATAATTAACAGTTACTATTCAACTCATTGTGACAATGTCTAAATATGGTCATGACGCTCTCAATATTCGTCGTGCACACGCAGCAGATATCCTGCGATATACCTAATTTCGTGTGTCGCGGAGAAAAATGGCGGCTTCTGCAACAAACTGTGATCAACGTGTTGAATAATAAAACAATTACCCTGCTCAATCTTGCGGAATATCGCCTGATTTTAGCCAACTCGGCCTAAGTCTAAGTAGAGGGGATTAGTTTTTAAAGTGCCTATGAAATAAAAAACAAGTTTGGTTTATGTTTGTTCATATCGTTATTAAACCAAAAACCTGGTCTGAAACGCCCGAAACCTCCTCCATGTAAGATTTTTCTGGCCTGAAAGTCTGCATTTGACCGATTTCGAGTGTCTCCATCTTGCGTTCGGTCAAACACTCAGATTACACCGGAAATGACGTACTTGGTGGTTCTGCAGACATCAGCGTTATGGCGGAGAGGGGAAGAAAGAAAGGTTGCATTAACTCAGTATTGCAAATCTTGCAGTGTGTAGTAACAAGACTGGATCACCGGGAATTCCAATGCATTATTTTCCCCCTGAAGAAAATTTGCAGAGTAAATGGACTCGATTTGTCCGCCTTCATCGAAAGGATTTCATCCCGAAGAAGAGCTCTTGTTTGTGTTTGAACAGTGGATTTCGAGGAAAGCTGTTTTGAGCACAAGCCCAAATTATTGTGAATTCGATTTGATGTCTTAATTACTTTCGAGTAAATTTACTCATTTTGGCGCTTGTTTCGGTTTAATGGCTTAAAGAACGAAGAATACTACAGATCTTGCGAAAGTGTTTTCATGTCGAATCATGCCTATTGTGAATTCATTTTGATGTTGCGTACCGCATATATAGCCGCGGAGCCAGCTACGCTGAAGTCTGAGTAGAATTAAATACTTTCTGCGTACCGCGTAACCGGCTGCGTGGAAAATTATTCGAGTGGCAGGGTATTCTGCAGTTAAGCCGTCCTTCGAATCTGCTTTGCAGACCTGCTGCAGATCGACCATCTTTATCCGCTTCCGTATCTTCTTCTTCATCGCTTGTATGAGCAAGTGGTTTTTCGGCGTGCTGTTGGACATGTCCAACCACTTACATTTCATCCAGTGTTTCGCTTTCTGATTCTTCTCCGCTGGAATTAGACGTATTCGAGTCCACAGAAGACAAAATGTAGTCGCTTTCGGACATGGTTGCCACTTTCCAACGAACGACTAGCAACTATGATCTCAACAAAATCTCGACCGAACTTTCGGAGCTCACTGAATCGCAAGAGAGATGAAGTGTAAACAACTCTTTAGAACCACCAACTACGTCATTAACGCGAAAACTCGTCACCAGTCTCCGAAGACACCATTTTGGCTTTTTGCGCAATTTGGACAGTAAAAAATCCGATTTTATTTTCTTTACGTAAGATTTCATCTGCCATTCTTGAAAAAGGACATTTAGACCTGTTAATTTGTGCAAAATTTTTTTAACTTCACAGGCACTTTAAAGAAACTGTGGTGCTGCGTCGGTGGGGGAGTGAAACACGAAAATTTGGTTAACTTTATCAACGGAGTTGATGATGTAAATTGACCACCGTACAGGGATTCGATTAGCTGACGTTTCGAGCGTTAGCCCTTCGTCGGAGCGAATCCAAGTATCTAAATATATATCTTAGGATATTTGTTGAGTACACACAAGACGAATATTGAGAGCGCCATGACCATATTTGGACATTATCACGATGTGTTCAACCATAAACACTAGTTATGCAACGCTTTCGAGTGGTATACCGTGGAATATACCACGAATCACTTGTATTTTCTTAGGATACACACACGAGCCTTTAGGCGAGCGTGTATGCAAAGAAAATACAAGTGACGAGTGGGATATTCCACGGTATACCACGAGAAAGGGTTGCATTTCTATTTTATACCATGCCATAAAAAATACAGTGGCCAGCAAGGCCAGCATGAGCGGGAATGTCAAGGCACGATGGGAAGGTTGGGTGTGATACCGTTGAATTGCATTGATCGATGGGAAGGTTCGATGGAATACTGACGAATATACAACGGCTTTCCTGCTTTCTGATTGGCTGTATTTTCTATGGCATGGTATAAAACTTGATATACGCACTCTAAAGCATGAATCAATTGCTAATTTTACTGAGTTTGAATGGTCACAACGGCAAGCGCTCGCGCCGTCTACGAACATGCACCCAGACTGGAGACATGAATTTAAAACAAAATTAAGCACAGCCCAGCTTAACAGTCTGTTTGCTACAAGTATCTTTATAGGGTGGATCGGTTGCTCCCACTCAAAATTGAAGATAACTGTTAAAAGCAAAATCTGACTGGTTTACTTTTCAAGACATTTTCCTTCTTCTTAAGGCTAAAGAATTTACCTTTTAACATTACGGACCTCTTCATATGAGTCCGGTTACCAGGACGAATTTTGTCTCCTGTTTGTATGCGTTTAAGCTTCTTCACAAGAAAGTAGGCAATTATAGTGCTTGTGCTAATTAACCTAACGCTTTCACCTTCCCCCTTACTTTGTCATTGTGTTTACGGAACTTCCCGGCGAGTTACACAACATTTAGGTCGTTCTCTCCTGCATTGTAAGCATACCCCAGTGCAGCCAGGCCAAATGTTTCTTTTCAGTGTGGAAACGCCAGTTAGGCATATTGCTTACTTAAACAGGGCAGCTTTTCCGCGCTGCTTATCAAGTTCAAAGCCCGATGAACTTGGTACCAAGAAGAGTGGACCAACCTTCTTCCTAAATTATAACAAGTTGAGCATGATATACTTTTCCTGCTGAAAAATACTCGTTTTATACATCGTCTTTGAGGAACGTTTACTGCATCATTTTGTGTTTCTTGAAAAAGGTTGTGGTGACATGCAGATGTCTCCCAGCATAGCTGCCGAAAACCCTTTGAAACTTGCTACATGGAATGTTTACCAATGTTTGCTGATTTGGAAATCCAAAGAAAATTCCGTGAATTAGCGATAACACTTGAACTTAAGCACCAAAGATTGGATTAGCCAGAAACGTAACAGTACCTGACTTACTTGTTAATCCAAAAAAAACATTTGTCTCGGCTGCTATGGAACACTCAACATATATTACGGTTACCTTATCTTTCTGTAAACACTCCAAGAGAAAGGGTCGGTTCTCAGACAGATGTCTGGAATGGCGATCTACATTGATCTCTGAAACCGGGATAACAATAGTAACTGAAAACTCCGAATTATCCATCATTTTTTCTAGCTGTGATGTCTCAGGAAGATTTAAGTGAAGCTATCGAACAAATCCATTTTCTAGATGTGAACGAGCAGGTACGTCCTTTAGATAGTGAGTTTGAATTATGAATACAATAAAAGAACAAATAAAGCGCAACATGTGCTTCCTATATTTTAACCTAAGCGCCGTTCACTCAATATAAATTCTAAAGTACTGTTTTGAAGACTCACTGCTCCGCTTGACTGAACCAAAGCTAATTTCTGGAAGAAAGTGAAGAGCTTGTGAATCCTGAGTACAGTAATCTCAAGCAATACTGAATTGCAAAATGTATTTTTGATGAAGTCCTACTATAGGGATGAGACTGAAGCCCCATTCACATGAGCGACAAAATTGCAACGGCTCAGTTGAAATTGGAACGGTTCTGAGCCTATCTGAACTATTTATGTTCATTGTTTTTAGACTGTAAAAAGTCTGTGGTGACACTTCTTTAGCTGTTTACTGAAACCAGATATGCGTTCGTTGAAAACTGGTGACAGTGAATTTAAGAGACAGTAACCGTCGGAAGGACGTCTAAGAAGTAAACATGTTGCTAAACATATCTGGTGACGAAACAGCACAGCATTCATTACTATACATAGTGAAAGTCGCATCAGCACAAAAACGCGGTGAATTGCGATATTTGAAGGAAAATAACAGCAAATATTAAGATTGAAGGTTCTATGTTGTAGCTTTCAAGATGAGCATATTACATTGTGGTCAGTTTGGATGACTATAGTGAATCTTTTGAAGAGATAACCATAAAACTAATCGTAACGAAAAACAAACAAGCAAACAAAAAGTTATCTCTTCCATCTGTGTAACTGACATTAATTTACGGCCCATACAACCAGCACGTACAAATTAAGCTAGTCTCAACAACATCGTTACTTAAATTATCGCTAGTTATCATTTCAATCCCGCAAGAACAATGTGTGAACGGTCCTTGCTAGTTCGTTTTGACTCTAAAAGTCAGAATAACAGAATCGATTTACAACTGATCATTCAACGTTCATCTTATAGCGGGCAAGCCTGAGAAAGCCATTCGTGCTATTCTGAGGATAGGGGAACACCGTGCACCCTATTGTGTGAGTGAGGCTCTGATCACCACAGCAAATTAATAAGATTCCACCACATTTTAAGTCATGAGATAAGGACAATAGCAGACGATGTCACCTTAAGTTAAGTATTGAACCAGTTTATTGCACTGATGAAAATCCAAGGCCATATGAATAGCTATTGCTATTTGTTTATTGAGTGACCCACAAGACTCATTTTCTCTCACGGTGACCCATCATTCATCCGACCTATCAACCGTCCGGCCCCCCGTCCATCCGTCCATGCATCCAACTGAATTAAAATGGACTTGAACTATATTATAAACATACATACATACATACATAACATTATTTACCCTCGGATTTTAGAGTAGCTTGTGCAGCTAATATCTCCGAGCATTTAATCATCAGATGAGAGATAGACCATCACACCGGGAACTACGTCCCCTACTCTTTTTCGAACAGTGTGTGGGTTCTTTTACGTCCCACAGTATCAATTATGAAGAGTTGTGAGACGGGGCCTACGGTTTATCGTCCTTATCCGAGAAGACTAGAAAGTCTAACCATTTGCAGATGTTATTACAAAGGCAGCACTATCTCCTCAACTATTTAAAGACCCTGAGTGTTGGTCCGACCGGGGTTTGAACCACCGACCTCCCGCACGCTAGTCCGGTGCTCTACCACTGAGCTAATTGGTCGGCGGTTACCAACCAACAACTGACCCGAGTATAGGCTAACCATAGACACTTGTTCTTTCTTCATTTTTGAACTTGGTTTTGGCCATTGCTTTTTAAAAATGACTACGTAAACCTATTACAGGTTCAAGAAGACGCAGGTAGTAGTGAAGAGGAGCAAGGGCAAGGAAAAGTAGACGGCGAAGTTGTTGTTGATGATGATGATGCAGATGATGCGGATGATGATGATGATGATGATGATGATGATGATGAAGAATCAGAAAGAGAAGACGGTGCTTTAGAAATGCAAAGTGAAAGTGAGGTAGGTGTTTAACTTTGAGTGTGTGAATAAAAAAAGGTTGACAGAAAACAATAGTGATTGTAAACGTTCGATATCATGATAATTGCAACGAAGACAGAATTTTTGTTCACAATAGAAATCCTTGTTTGGGAGATTTTCATTGTCTCTTTCTGGTCTTGTTTTAGAACTAACCTGTTGTCGTCCAGATATGTTCATGATTTCTTTTTGAATGTGCGAGGCCGGTTTGGTGATCTCAAAAAACAAACAAAAAACATCTTAGTACAAGAAGCAAAAGGATGATGAGAATTTAAACAAGAAACTGCGTGCACATTCATGGCCTTTCCCTACCAGCAGAGGCCTCTTTTCCTTGTATTCCGCGTGTGGGAGAAAAGAGATCTCTGCCATGGGTCGAAACGGTCTTTGATTAAGCTGCCGTCCGCGGTCGTGGACGGAGGTTTTAAAACGCATGCTCCTTGTATTGTTTGTCATTTGATCATGTGCTGAAAGCATCACTTGATAGTTCGGTCGCTAAGAAACCGCGGCGCATGTTCAACACAGACCGTTTCGAACCATGGCAGAGGTCTCTTTTCTCCCACACGCTGAATACAAGGAAAAGAGGCCTCTGCTAGCAGGGAATCATGGCCTTTCCTTTGCAGAGTAAATTGAGGATAATATTCCCTTAGCCACGCAATGCAATGTTTGCGAACCCTATACGTGTAATTAGTTCCAGACAAAATATCCCACCCTAGAGAACGACCAAAAGGAAAACTTTTCAAACTAAATTAGTTTCAGTAACCTTCCACGCTTAAGAAATGTTAAGCGTACTCTTTTTCATGACTTTTTTTGTAGGTTCATACGTCAACATCAGGGTCAGACAGTGCATACCATACAGGTTCGTTATAACCTTATTTAGCCTGGAGATTCACTGTCACCGACTTCACTGTCTCCGAAACAGTTCATCAATAACAAAAATTATAAAAAAAATCTTGAGATGAGGGATCATACCCTTTTTTACGGCAAGAAATGACGGACATGAGGGGACGGAGACACTTCCGAGCAGACTAGAGAGCTGTGAACTACTTTCTTTCTTTGGGGAGATGCTATTGGAATGGATGGTCGTCGCTATAGAAATTTGCAGGCGGTTTAAATTTAAAAAGAGATGGCGGCCCTGTCGAGTAATCGAAATAAAGTTAATAAATCTCGGCGTATTGAAATTAGATTTCTTCATGTTTAAATTTCCCTCGATCTCGCCGCAAGGATTTGTTGTCATTCCCAGTCTTTTACCGAGGATTTATACCTGTAAAAAGCCTAGTAAAGAGAAGAACGATATAACAAAATGACCGGCGGTACTTGGACCTTGGGAAAACTTGGAACTTGCTAAACATCCACAGCACTCATGGCGCTTCTATGAAGACTTATCTTCATCCAAGTAGACTTGAAAAAAGCCCATCTTCAATGCTGATTACTGTGGTGGACCGAAACTTTGATAGAAAAGACGTTCCATGGACGCTAAAACCATTGTTTTGGAACAATAATTCTGATTGACACCAGGAAATTCGTTCCCGTACGGGCTTGCAAAGTTGGATTTTTTAAGGGCGGTTCAGCTGGAAACGGCATACTGCCATACTTTTCTTACCAAAGAAGAAAGCTCAACTGGCGGATAAAGCTGAAAATTGAATAATTTTTGTGTCAAAGAACGACTGTCGATGTCAAGGAACAGCATCCGATTGATACCAGTAAGAAAGTCGAAAGATTACAGAGGTATCTCAAAAAAAATAATTCTCTTCATTCAAGTCTCTCTATTTATGCTCGACATATTTTTAGCGTGCTACGAACAACGCACGCGTGTCCCTCATTTCTTGCCATGCCATTTGCTTCGTCTAACCAACTTACTTTGGTAATCGTTATCATCGCTGTCGTCGTCGTCCTAACCCTAACCTTAAACCTCTCACAGCAACCATTCTTATTAGCGACTTTTAGATACGGTGACTACGGACTACGGTGGGACGCTTGTTTTTCTTTGGCTTGAACACTGGGCCGAGAACACAACGAGTGGCGTGAAAATTTGAAGCTAAGAAGCAGACTACAGAAAACAGACTACGAATGAAAAGAGAAGGTCAAATCTTCCCTGAACAGACACTAACTGTCTGTAAAAATTTTAGAGATGCTATGGTTTGCGCTATAACAGATGATATTCTAGATGAGGAAGAGTTTGAATGTACTTCTTTATGATGCTTACAACTCTGTCAATCCCATCAGTATATCCATACTGAGAATACAATAATTTCTGCCTCGACTTTTTTATTCAAGCAAGTGCTTGTCGGAGTTTCGAGTAAACAAGGAAATACTACAGAAGCAACTTTAACATATTTTACTTTTCAACTTGAAGGGAAGCCATTTCTGTCTGGAAAGAGCAAAGAGAAGACTCTATACTACAGGCTATATTTCGAAAGAATCAAATTTAATTTCATTCTGACAAACAATGTGGCGGTCAAAGTCCCATACAAATTTAGCCGTACATTTTTCGCTGTTTTGAATTCATAAGCACTTGAAATTGTTCCAAATGCGTATTAGTTTGTAGTTCAAGCGATGGATTACTTTTATTATACCTTCTTCAATTCTTGTTTTCATCCGTATCACACCACGCTGCACTACGTGAAATTCCTCCACAAGGTACCCGTCGTGAGCGTGCAACGGTGGGAAAGAAAGTACACGTGTCTCGTCCCAGTCTTACAGGGCCTCTCGTCCGTAGTCCGATGCATCCTTGCCTGCCTGCGTGAATGAAATAAATAAGTAAAGAAACAAAGAATGAATGAATGAATGGATGAGTAAATGAATGAATGAGTAAATCAAATCTAGCGCTTATTATACTTTGTTTGTCTGGGTTTAGCTAGCGTCAAGTCTATGAATGTAGCCGAGCGAAGGGAAGCAGCATCAGCAACATCAAGAATCGAGGGTAACTGAAAACTTTGTTATATTGTGGATGCAATAGCATTCCAGATTTTGGGGGGTATCTTAAGGGGTACGTCTATTTTCCCGTTCCAAACGGAACGTTGGATTTTTCTTCACCCGATTCAGGACCAAGTCCGCGTCATTGTAAATGCAAATCAGCATTGATAACTACAACCGGTGCTTTCTTGGTAATGCTTAACCCCCAATAATTTTCTAATCGATCTTAATTTAGGATTCCCCTTTGATATAACGGCAAAGACGGTTGTTTATCTTTTATCACAAACGTCACAGTGCACAAGTGCTCTTTATATCACTTAATACCTCTTCCTGAATAGTTTTTCCTTACTTTCTATTGAGAAGAAACTTTCTTTAACGGTGGATAAATTTTAAAGTAAAGTTACCCAGACTTTTCCCTTAAAATTAGGAGTGGCGAGGAAAAGCCCAGGGAATGATCGATGTTGCTCACACGTGAAACTTCCAAACATCAACATCAATGATGTCAACAGTTTTTCGCCTTCATTTGTACATGGCTACCCACCTTACTTGTTTATGGTGTTATGAGGGTGTACACTTCAACCCTTTGCAGACGGACGTTTTGTACGTCTTTTTTCAATTTCCAGAGGGTAGGAGGTCAAATCGATCTCGTTATTTCATATAAGGGGTTACCACGGAGATTTTGCTGGTCCAGAAGACCGAAGGCTCTTATCTTTCCTGTCACGCATGTCACGCCAGCTGTCGCTTGTTTTAAGCGATCAACTGCAGCTAACAATTCGGTAGGTATTTGATTTATAAGTGTGTTTTTCGAGCCAGTTTCCACGTCAGAAGCCCCCTGCCTGGCATAATAAGGCTGGGTTGGTGGGTAGAGGCACTTCTCTGAAAGAAAACAGAGGTGAGGAGTAATTTCACCCGAATTAAAGTGGGCCGCCGAAATTGTTTGATCAAGCAGCGGCGATTCACGAAATGAAGTTGTGTGCCTAGGCGTTTTGTGAGTGGATTCCGGGACCTGGCATGGCAGTTTTGGCGAGTTTTGACTTGTAAATAATGCTATCGGTGCAATATTTTGTCAGCTGGACCGGTGGCTCGACACTTATAAAAAAATATCTGAATTTGAAATTACGGACTTCCATGCTGCAGTTAGGCAAGAATATCCCAGAATTCCTTTGGGTCATAAACGTGAAAATTACAGACAGTGAGAGCAACTGAAATCAAATAGCGTTAACCGCGTCCCGCTAAAGGAGCGAGCAGGAAAAATTGGAACAAATTGCAGGAAGTGGAGTCGAAGTTTGCTGCAAATGTAGAGTTTTCGTTTCAAGAGGAATTTTTGTATTAAAAACTTCAAGACAAATTCAATGAAAACTGGGAGTTTGGGTCAGTTTACGGGGTCATAAAGTCTAAACAAATGATCATTTGGCAAAAAATGGCTTATTTCAACCATAGTCCGGGTTTGAGAAAGTTGTAGATTTTGAAAGCATCGGTCTATTTGGAACAATATTTGGTAAACCCGTCAGCAAAGGGTTAATCCGTTACTTTTGTTTCTACGCAGAAAGAACAACTGCATTGCCTGTATCAATCGTTCGTATCACTCCAAAAGAGGGAAGCATTGAGGTAGGTACCTAGGCCTAACTTAGACCGACGTAATGCTACCTCACGTTTAGTGCCTATTTGACTCTTAATTAAAATAGAGTAGTATTTTTATAATTCCCTGCTATGTCGTGTAAGATATTGCCAAAAGGTCTGGACAGCAGGAAAGGCACAATAAGTTTAGATATAAAACTGGGCGATTTTAACACAGCCATGTCTTTGAGTAGTATAGGGCGCACCGGTTACTCTGTTTTTTTTTTTTTTTTTTTTTGCGAAGGAATCTCATTAATTTGCACAGACATTAACGTCGATGATATCATAGGGTATCATCTTGATCTCATGAATGAAATATGCAGGAATCTTATTAGCGTGCGCAGGAATACATTAACGACATGAATAGACATCTTAACCCCACGCGTTCCGTGTACCGTCACGGTGATTGCACATACACAATCGAGGGCGTTTATAGGTTCATTTCAAGTTCAGAGGTTTGCTCTAATTGGTTTGCATCGGCAGCAGCAGAGAGTGTTTCAAAAAGGACTTTTGTCGTCGATTGGTTGCTCACGTTCGTACATATTAAGGGGAGAGTTCCTGCCTTATACTTTGTTGTCTCCTGTTGAACAGTTCTCTGACGTACACTTCTCCCCGGCGTTTTCACGTACCCATTCTCTCATGTATTCCTGGTTCTCGTCTGACATCTGAACTGTTGCCGTATGATGGTCGTAGAAATGGAATGTCCCAAAACCTTACT